>CAMXCT020006517.1:187500-385732 GCA_947184155.2 Cladocopium goreaui
TTTATGGCTGTGGCTGTTTACGTTTTTTTTTTATGATATATACTAATGTTGTTAACTGCACGTTAAACCATGTTTGGAAAGGATGTGAGGTTGCTGTGAGATGTCTGTCTTACGTCGTTTATTTCCCTGATTTTCCCTGGCGACCTGTTTGGCGATGAAAGGGAACTGATGGACGAGATCCAGACGACAAATGACGACTACACCATATATACAGCCTGATAAATATCCAGTATCATCTAATATCAGCATTTTCAGCATTATCCGTTTGGCTCAACTAATATCCAGTATCATAACTATCTTGTACATCGAAATCATCCAGTATTAGAACTTCAGGTCATGGTCTCAGTCTCCACCGAGGTTCGAAACAAGTGCTGAAGTAAAGCAGACCCGAGGTTCTAAGATTCCCCCATTTCCAGGAGATGATATTTTGTAGGGCCAAACTCTACCAACGCATTCGAGATATATTTAGACATTCACGTGTAGAAGGGGAAACTTGGAAGATCTTAGATGTAAACATCCCAAAGGATCCCAAAGGTGATGTGGCCGATTTTTTTTGTCACATCCAAACATTTGTTTAGCAACTTTTCGCCCGATCACCGTTTCAAGAAATTCGTTGGCGGCTATGTATTGCAGGATGAGGATATGGATGAGCAGCAAGAGATGGAGCGAAAGCTGTGCTTCATCGCAGAATCCGAACCGTTTTGTGCAAACTAAAAAACTGTTCCAAATGGAAGCAATAAGCAGAGGCAGTCATCAAAATGTCCGGAGGAGGGAAGTAAATTGGAATATGATTCGAGCGGATGAAGTATCAAATCAATGTAATAAAAAAGACAGTTGTGTCAGTTGTGTCGTATAGTTTTGTTCTAGAAGAGTTTAATAGCCACACCTGCTCCATGGTGCTGGAATATTTACCCACATTTGCCCTTTAAAAATCACCCAGTTTTGTAGGTTTTTATATACCAGCACCATTTTGTTCGCATATGGGACAGCCAGATCAGATACCCTCTGGTAAACTAACATAGCTATGGAAAATCACAATTTTTAATGGGAAAACTCACTATAAATGGCCATTTTCAATAGCTATGTTAAATTACCAGAGGGTACATCACCATTTTAAATCTCGCTTGTGCCGTTGCCATCCGCCGGTTGCTGTTGGGAGTGACCGGGTCACCAAGGCAGAAGATGGTCCGAGCCAAGCGGCGACAGGAGGCTTTGCAGAGTGCTCTCAGGCTCGGATGTTGCTTCTCGTAGCCTCAGTTGAAGATAGCGAACATGGCCGTAGAAATAGCTATAAATAGCTATAAAGAGCTGAATTTGCCACTCAATTTATGTTGATTTCCCATCGTTTTCTGTATGTTTACCAGAGGGTACATGTCATGTGGATGATCCTCTGACGCTGAGGATTTTGGAGGGCGGACTGCGATGTGACCCTGCGGGGTACCAAGACAGACATAGCTGCATTGAAAAGTGAAGTTGGGATACTATCGAAATGGTAGACATAGGAAAAACGATGGAAAATCACCATGCTATTGATGGTTCATCCACTATTTCGACTGGGCCATTTTCAATAGCTATGTTTGACATAACCAGAGGGTAATGCTGGTAGAATGATATTTCAGTGTTATCCCCAGTGATGCTATCCAGTGTTGAGGATTAGCTGTTTCTTTTCTTCTTGATGTTTTTTTTTACAGATACTGTACATATGTAGAATTGCTGTAGGGGCGTTCCAAGAGAACTCCGGCAGTAGTCACTCGATATGAAACTGCAAAGGGCCGTATGCGCATTTATGTACTTGTAGCCATGTAACCTTGTTGTAGATGGGGTGCATTGCTGGTTGGTCCGTCCTGATTCTGCCTTTAGCAAGGCATTACTGTAGTCTGCTGAGAAACTTTGGTACTTCGTAGTCCATTCTATTTGAGGTATTTGAGATGATGGTGTTCATGATCTGAGAAATCTATAGATTGCCTTTCAATTCCTGAGGATTTGTTGCTTGGGATGTTAGAGCCTGGATCCCAGCTGTATCCAGCCGTGAAAACCAGATCCGCAGTCACACGTCTTCGGCCACATCGGGCCACCAGGAATGCGGCCAGCCGCGCGGGCACAGAACTCTTTGCCCAGATGCTCCATTGTACCGTGGTCGTGCTGTCCCCAGGGCAGCATCCCCCCTGGTTCTCCAATGTTCTTAGAATGTTTCTGATCAAGGCTGCGCCTACTATAGATGTCCACTTTCCATCACTTTCTCCCATTCCTGAGCTTCCCTGATGGTCCCTGGGTCCTGATGAAAAATCTACCAAGGCTGGCGGCTTACGCCTCAGCCCTGAAGAGTTCTGCAGAATCCTGGGGTGCGCGCCGATTTCTGTAAGGGACATCAAGGGACCATTGGTGGATTTTGGTGTTGTTTGATGTTGTTTGATGTTGTTTGATTTGGGCTTGCCTAGGAATTTGATGGAAATTGGGGTTGGGTTGGAGTTAAATGATGTTAAATGATGTTAAATGACATTGAGTCATATTGAGTCTTCTCTCATTCGAAGTGGTCACAGGATTCAGCCATGATTTCGCCAGTACTTCCTGTCAGGATCATGATTTTCCGACAAGCACTGGTGCCTCAAATTCGAGCGTTTCTCAACGTGGCATTGCCAAAGGCCCGCTTTTTTGGGTCGGGGAGCAACCCCAGATCGTCCCAATATTGTACCAATATGTGTCCCAATGCCACATCCAAATGTGGACATGTCGCCTGTCTCCGCAACTAGGTCTGCAAAGCCAAGTTGCACGGTCTCTCAACTCAACAGTATGACACTGCAGAACACATTGTGCATGAAGCATTTAACATGGCGCCATATAGAAGCATGTTTTCCCTTGATTCCCTTGGCCGCCTGACTTCAAACATATATATAGCAGCACCATGGATCCTATGGATATACTGGGATCGCAGGCTGCAAAAGCAGTGCCTGTGATTCCGCATGGACTCACCCAAAGCGAGGCGCGAGAGATGATGGGGAAGATGTGCGCGTTTCTGAAGAAAAACCAGCAAAGACCTTGAAATCTTTGGAAGATGTTGAGGCAGATAGGCAGATTAATTCAGATTATGGCAGATTTAGATGTGCATCGATGTGCTTTAAATGGATCCAATGGAAGGAAACCCATGTTCTGCCAGCAAAAATCACGCAACACGGTATCCATAGAGGAGTTGCCTTCAGGCAGATCAGATGTTCCGTGAAGAGCGGGAGATCATCGAGGCACTGCAAAGATTGTTGTGTGTGTGTTAGATATGAGGTATCGGTATGACTATATATAGACTATATACTATATATAGACTATATACTATATATATACTATATATGTGACTTGTTGAACTGGTGAACTATATTATCTATATTTCGAGATATAATATTGTATAATTACTTTTTGCGTGTGAAACTAGTATCGGACGAGATCGGCAAGATAGGAGGTATCATCATCGGTAGGTGCGTTCGAAAAGTCCGCGAAGGATGTATCATCATTCCCATGACGGATCCATGGTGCTGGTATATTATGTTTTTTTTATGCTAACATGACTGGGGTTTTTGTTGATATCCATGGAGCACCATATATAGCAGCACCGTTAGGATCCGTCATGGGATCAGGATACTGGTGATCCGCCATCTGAAGATGAAGACGGGAAGCTTCCGCCATCGGCGATCACCATGCAGCATTGTGGGAGCCACATTTGGATGGTGGTAGGGGTGCAGGAACGGCACTTTACACATGGCTGCCCAGATATGACCAGTTTAGTTCAGCACCTTACATCATCTAATGAATCATCTGCCATAGATTGATCATTGAATCTTGTGTTTCTAGGGTGAAAAAAACGTGACAGACCGCACGCAGACTCCGTTTGTTTGCCGGAGTCCCGATACCTTCTTAAGCGAAGCAAGGCAGGGCGCACGGAGAAGTTGATGGCAGGTGAGGCCGTTTTGATGGTTTCGTGGCAAATCAAACATGCAAAAGTGAATGGGACATATGCTGGTTGGTGATTTGGAACATGACTTTTATGACTTTCCATATATTGCGAATGTCATCATCCCAACTGATTAATATTTTTCAGAGGGGTAGGTATACCACCAACCAGTATGGATACATATGGCAAAATTGGCAATCCATGGGACCAAGGTTACCCTCCATCAATCGTGGCTGGGTGGCTGGGAAATGGATATGGCTCCATGGGGACCATCATCCGTTTGTGAATGGGTGATGTTGCATTGCCACGTTTGATGGAAACAGGAGGGTAGTTTTTAAATTGATGGGTCCATCTTAAAAAATGGGATACCCTGTTCATCGACAGACATACCCACAAAATGGCTGTTGGGATTTGTTTAGATACTTGGGCTCCAGTCGGCAAGCGTCCACTGGGCAAAAAAATGCAGTCGATAAAGGACATGTTCAAAAGCCTTGGAACATCAAGCCGTGTATTTTCTGCTATTTCATGATAATTATTTCATGCATATTCTGTCCCAGCTTGCGGGGCAACTTCCATAATTCAAGGGGCAAAAAAGCGACAATATGGAAGCTTCCAAAGTCATAGGGGGTACCCCCACATCATCCATTTTAGATTGGGATTTTCCCAAATATAAACAATCCAGCGATAAAGGGGTACCAAAATATCATGGAAACCATCCAGCATTTTCTGCCAAAACGAGTGAATCTGCCAGTCGTTTCCCAGATCTGCAGGTACGTGTTGTGCCTGGAGTTATCAACTCCTGGGCGACCTGCTGCTCGGCATGACAATGAGCATAGTCAATGACACTATGATATTATTAATAGGAAAACCGCCAAAACCATAGGAACACCATAGGAATATGGGATTTTATGGTGGTTTAATGGGATTTTATGGGATCTAATGGGATCTAATGGGATTTACCCTCTGGTTATTTAACACTTCGCCATGGTATAGATGGCCCATAGAAATAGATGGTTTACCTATTAATAGCATGGTGATTTTCCATGGCGAACTGTTAAATAACCAGATGGTATAGTGACCGCCAAAAAGATAGAACATGTAGTTTGGCACTGTTTTAGAGGGTGCTGTTGTTCCTATCTTTTTCAGGATTGAAAAAAAATTAAATAAGATATAATAAGATAATGATAATGTATGCATGTGTGGCAAGCACAGCACAAATGCCCATTTCAACTATTTCATGCTGTCTGAGAGCCATTCTCAGGTCTACAAAAAGGAGCTTGCAGCCAAGGACTACTGTGGCCGAGCGGTAGCGGATGGTTTTGGGGCTCGTGAATTTGGCATTTCGCTTTACTGCCAAGGTTGGACAGGTCAAAAAATGTAGAAAACCAAGCCTATGGAGCATGGTTCCCTTTGTTTGAATGAATTCTCTGACGAAATCAGGATGATTTGATATGATTTGGCGGAAATCAGGGGCAACTTTCAGGCGACACTTGAATCAAAGCCACGCCAGTTACGCCAGTTCAGTGCTTGCTGGTGATATGTGGCTTCACAGAATGGTATCAAGAGACTTTCATGCTAGAGCTGCTAGAGTCTAGAGTCTAGAGTCATGAAACATCATGAAACTATTGCCTCTCATTGTGCTGACACGGTCCCAGTGTAAGAAAAGAAATCTGAGCATCAATCTTGTCTATGACACCAGATGGCGACATGGAGCTAGACTTTTCATTGGAGTTTATTAGTTTGGAGCAGGAAGTTGTAAGGCAACATGAACATTCCAATATATATATATATGTATATATATATATATACATATGTTTGATTCATTCATATTGTGTTTCGCTAACGAGAATGTCTTGTTTCAGGAGGCCCAGATCTATGTTTTGTACCGTGAAAAGCCGGAAAGTGCTTGGGCTTCTGATCTCAGCTTGGCTAGCGGCTGGGGGATGATGGATTCAATGGGCGCCTTGAACCGCAGTGTCTGCACAAGCTGAGGTCATCAGCAAAGGTCTCAATGGCCAAGTTCTTCTGACAAACACTCAAGAGGTGCGGCGACTTTCGCACTTGGCGAAAAAGGATAGATGATGGATAAATGAAGCTAGACGATCATAGATGAAGATACATAACCTTCATAGATAGATCATGATAGATCTATGATTATGCCTTTCTAAAATGTAGTAAGTCGAGTTGCGCTGCTCGTTGGTGTCCGACAGGTCCGTTCTCCTCCCTGCAGTGGCTGGCAGGCTCGGCAACAGTCCAACAAGAAACGAGCTAAAAGATCAGCACTGGAGACCCGATATAGATTAGTATAGATTGTTGTGTTTCATGGTGTTTCGGAATTCATATATATATATATATATATTACTATTTATATATATATATGTATTTATATATATATATATATTTATTTATATATATATTTGTTTCTATTTATATATATATATTATTATTATATATATATATATCATTCAAATCACCATCTGTGCCATTTGGGACAATAAATCTCATGGATGACCACAGTTACCGGTCGATCAGGCAGTCTACCATGATGGATCCAAAGAAGATGATCCGGGTGGTTTCGTGCAGCAGGCAGATGGCAATTGTTGATTTGATGTTACTTATGTTGGGTAAATGATGGGTAAATGTTGGGTACATGTTGGGTAAATGGTGGGTAAATGATGGGTAAATGTTGGGTACATGTTGGGTAAATGGTGGGTAAATGATGGGTAAATGTTGGGTAAATGTTGGGTAAATGATGGGTAAATGTTGGGTAAATGATGGGTAAATGTTGGGTAAATGTTGGGTAAATGATGGGTAAATGATGGGTAAATGATGGGTAAATGTTGGGTAAATGATGGGTAAATGTTGCGTAAATGATGGGTAAATGTTGGGTAAATGATGGGTAAATGATGGGTAAATGATGGGTAAATGTTGGGTAAATGTTTGGTAAATGTTGGGTACATGATGGGTAAATGTTGGGTAAATGTTGGGTAAATGATGGGTAAATGATGGGTAAATGATGGGTAAATGTTGGGCAAATGATGGGTAAATGATGGGTAAATGATGGGTAAATGATGGGTAAATGATGGGTAAATGTTGGGTAAATGTTTGGTAAATGTTGGGTACATGATGGGTAAATGTTGGGTAAATGTTGGGTACATGATGGGTAAATGATGGATAAATGTTGGGTAAATGTTGGGTACATGATGGGTAAATGATGGGTAAATGATGGGTAAATGTTGGGGAAATGATGGGTAAATGATGGGTAAATGTTTTGTTAATGTTGGGTAAATGATGATAGATGGTATACCAGCTCCCGGCCCATCTATTTATGGAAACCCCCAATACCTACCCTCTGGTAATTTAACGAATCAATTGTAGATTATAGTTGATATTACCAAATAAGGTTACTCCATAGCTATTTGTTCTGGTAATTGATGTTACCATAGCTATTGAAAATGGCGAAATAGTTGATTTAACCCATTAAGAATGGGTTTATTCCCAACATTTCGTATTGGTTTAGGATGTTTAGTAGTTGCCCTTGTCCTGAATATTGTTGATTTGATGAATTTGATTTTGTTTTGCGTGTGTCTTTTCATTGTGTATGTCTATGTTTTAACAAAACTAATACAGAACATTTACATACAGGACATTCAGTTTTAACATGTTCTCTTTTCGGCCAGACCCGAAAAAAACCAAGCCATAAAACCAAGCGTCTACAAGTTTGGGATTTACTCAGCAAGTTCCCATGTTGGGGTCTGTAAGCAGTCTCTATCCAGGTAACGGTGCCTACAACTTCTACCGGCGCTGATGTGAACGGGAGTGACTTGATATGGCACATTTACAGAATGAATCTCAGTGATCCCAAACATTTGCCATGGAAGAGATATGTTTTGCGAAATCACGCAGTTCTTGGCACTTTGGGTATCTTTGGTTCTCTTGTTTAAGTGATGAAGGAGGACATATGGCAAACTTCACAGAAACTGTGCAACCGTTGGACATTCTGGCCCAGGCCCCCCTACCACATCAGCGATGCCAGGGATGCTTGGTTGCAGCTTAAAAGCCACGCAAAATGGCACGAATCCTACCAAGCAAATCGCTCGAAAGACCATGCTAGGGACATGTTGGTACGCCGTCAGCTTGTTTGAAACTCTAGAAAAGACATGACAAGAATGAAATCCTGTACGTTTCTATTTGATGATGTTGCGAATTGTTTGGTAGACCCACTTAAGGACCGACGTGCGGGCTGCCCGGCAGGACTGATATCCATTGGTCATTTGGTGCTGCTGTTAGAACACACAAAGGTGGTACAGGTGGCACCAAGCTGCACCAAGCTGCACCTGTCTAGGCCTTGGAATTCTTGGACTTGACGCAACTACGTGGTCACATTTCTTGCTCAGATTCATGTGTTGGATAGCCCAGTGGGCTTCTTTGAAGGTTGTCCGCTCTGGCAAGGTATCCTCAGCATCAAGCCAATTGTCCTCCATTGTCCTCCTGTGAAAATCAAACATATTTGTTTTTGAATGGAACTGCAATCATCATTTGTTGAGAACCTTGTCTATAGAATTTCTGGATCTGTTTGCCTCTTTGCATGTTTTGGCCTTGGCTGAAAGTTTGACTCTTGGACTGTGCTGGTTGCTGAGAATCGATTCATACCAGTAGTACCGCACAAGGCGGTGGCGGAAGTTTCAAAAATAGGAAACCTATAGGAGAGGTTGGTTGTTGTGAATCCCAGATGGCAGAGCGAATCCACTGATGGACCGAAAGGTGGTTGGAGTTGTGTTTCTGGGAGTGGTTGCAATGGTTGCAGTGGTCACCTCACCCACAACTGCTGGATGTCGTGTGGTGTGGTGCAGTTGTAGTTGTAGTTGTAGTGTAGTGTAGTGGAGTTGTAGTTGTAGCGTATTGTAATTGGTGTAGTGCAGCTGTATTTGTTGTAGTTGTAGTTGTAGTTGTAGTTGTCAAGTGGTGTAGTGTAATGTAGCGTACTGTCATGTACTGTAGTGTAGTGTACTTCCGTGTTGTGTACTCTAGTGTAGTATAGTGTAGCGTAGTGTTGTGTAGTGCAGTGAGATAGTAGCAGCAGTAGCAGTAGTAGTTGTAGTAGTAGTAGTAGTAGTAGTAGTACTAGCATTAGTATTAGTATTAGTATTAGTAGTAGTAGTAGTAGCAGTAGTAGCAGTAGTAGCAGTAGTAGCAGTAGTAGCAGTAGTAGCAGTAGTAGCAATAGTAGCAGTAGTAGCAGTAGCAGTAGCAGTAGCAGTAGCAGTAGCAGTAGCAGTAGCAGTAGCAGTAGCAGTAGCAGTAGTAGTAGCAGTAGTAGTAGTAGTGTAGTAGTGTAGTAGTAGTAGTAGTAGTAAGTAGTAGTAGTAAGTAGTAAGTAGTAGTAGTAAGTAGTAGTAGTAAGTAGTAGTAGTAGTAGTAGTAGTAGTAGTAGTAGTAGTAGTAGTAGTAGTAGTAGTAGTAGTAGTAGTAGTAGTAGTGGTAGTAGTAGTAGTAGTTGTTGTTGTTGTTGTTGCTGCTGGTGTTGGTGTTGTTGTTGTTGTTGTTGTTGTACTTGTAGTAGTTATTGTTGTTGTTGTTGTTGTAGTTGTCTTGGTAGTTGTAGTTGTAGTTGTAGCTGTATTTGTAATGTAGTGTGCTGTAATTATATATATATATATTTTTTTTTTTTACGTAGTTATAGTTGTAGTTGTACTTGTAGTTTGTAGTTTGTAGTTTGTAGTGGTAGTTGTAGTTGTCTATCTATCTATCTATCTATCTTTCTTTCTATCTGCAGGCTTGAAAACAAAGCTATTCTGCGAGACGTCCTCAGTTTTTGAACTTGACAACATCAAAAACGAAGCACTTCTGCGAGACTTCCTCAATTTTTGAAGTTGGCAACATCAAAAACGCAGCAATTCTGCGAGAGGTCTTCATTTTTTAAGTTGACAACATCAAAAACGAAGCAATTCTGCGAGACGTCTCTCAAAAATTGGAAAGTTGAGTGCAGAGCTGACGGCCTCGTACCAATGCGTTTTGCGATTTTTCCAGCCCATGTCTCTGAAGCATTGCGCCTGCCACGAAAAAGTGATGCCAGGTCATACAAAGTGCTGCGCCTGTCGCGCAAAATAATCTTCCCAAAACTGAAGATCTGATGCTCCAAAATTTACCTCTCTCAGGAAATCAGCGCCCTGACCCAACATCTCTGATGTCTCTTGTACTGCGCCTGCCACGGAAAATGCATCTTTGCAGATCCTCTTCAAATGTCCCACCCCTGCCATCGTTTTTGGACATGCTACAAAACCCTCACGTTTTGCTCACTTTTGACAAGGTGCACAATCCCTTGCGCCGTCCTTCGATTAAAGAATTAGATCCCTGATCGCTGTTCTGAAGGCTAGGATTGCGTATAGAAAGACACCGACTATCCTTGGTAAGATGGTTCCTCTCCAAGATATTTCAGGCTTGTCCAAATGATCTCCGGAAAATATTGCTTGCAGCGTTGATGCCAACTTGTGTTACCTGATTCAAAGTTCATGCTCCGTGCTATACTCTACGCCCTGCCACAATATATCAATATCGGAGCGTTTCAAGATGTTTCAAGTCCCTAAGGTCGCTGAATACTTTGGACACTTTGTTTCAAGCCCAGATTCTGCAGCTGGGGATCAAAGATGTAGGCTCTTGACATTCCTCGCAGCACCAGGTGGTTTTAGCGCATTTGGAGCATTTGGCAGATGTGTCCAGCATCAAGAAACGTCGCGAGAGGTGAGAATTCCGGGAGGTGGTCGGAGGTCACTGCTTCAGTTTTGAAAGCAAAGTATCGGGCCGAATGGGGTTCTAACACTATTCAACACTATTAAACATAAACATGTACATGAAATTAATAGGATGTGGCAGCTGGATTTCTAGGTCGACATGATGCTACAAATCATTCAACTGTTCTACTTTCTGGAGCTGTCAAGACCTCGGGCCCTCGTTTTTTTAAGCACCGCGTTTTTCAAAGAACTTGGCTGTTCCATTGTGATCTTCGGTGTAATGGATGTGCCATGGGATGTTCATGAGGTTTTTATGGGTGTTCATGGGATTTCCGATGATTTTCATGGATCTTCAATGATTTTTGTGTATTTTGTGGTAATTTGACTGGATCCCTTGGTGACCATCTAGTGTCTTGGCGAAGACAGGAGCAGCGCTGATCAGCTGGTTCGATGGGGCTACGCCTTGAGTGATCTCAAGATCTTAAGCACCTTCGGGCGTCGTGAGGCCGACGCTACCTTGTGCTATAGTCTCCACATCTGTGAAACACTTCAGTGGCAAAAGTAGTAGCCAAAACCTGTCAAAGCGTATTAATTATATACATATAACTTGTACTATACTATATTACAGTATGGTACCGGTATATTATTCAATTACACCACATTGTTATATTTTGCATTATATTATATTTTAGTGTTACTGATTTTTTCTATTATTAATATTTGATATTGAATATGATTACTTCCTGTCATATTAAATCGTATGATGCTATATTGTATTTTATTATTCTATATCATATCATATAGACATGGATTATGTAATATAAAATGAAATATTATAATACGATGTAAGCTAAACTAACATGCTATGATGGAATATGATACCATTAAAAAAAAAACACATATAGCAATACCAGTAGTACCCGCACGAGGCGGGGCGGAAGTTGCCTTAGGAATATACTATAAATCCTTTCTCATCTATAGAACTTGCATGCACTGTGCGCCAGCCAGACCCGTGCGTGCGTGCTTTGTGCGAACCTGTTGCACTGTTGTTGTCCAAGAACATGACCTACGCGCGACCCCGGTGCAATGCAACGCCAAGCGAACACTGCGCTCTTACACCCTGCACTTCACACTTCACTCTTCATCTTATCTCACCTCATCTCAGCTCTTCTCACCTCGTCTCGCCTTATCTCAGCTCTTCTCATCTCATCCCATCTCTTCTCACATTTCGTCCAAGTAAGTTCTTCTCAACTCTCATCCGAGCACTGATCAACCTTTCTCATCTCCTCGAAGTTCTTCTCAACCAGAGAGAAGCCTCTTGCACAAAAAACATTGCGCGCAGAAAGCCTTTCCACACAGAAGCGTGGGACAGCATTTACACAGAAAGACCTTTACGAAAATACTTTGTACTGCAAAGCTTGCACAAAGCACTTCTCGGCACTACTATGTACTACAAAGCATGCACAAAGCACTTCCCAGTACTACTTTGTACTACAAAGCTTGCAAGTACTTCTTTGCACTACAAAGCTTGCACAAAGTACTTCCCATTATTACTTTGTACTACAAAACTAGCACAAAGCACGTCCCAGTACTACTTTGTACTACATAGCTTGCACAAATGCACTTCCCAGTACTTTTTTGTACTACAAAACTAGCACAAAGCACGTCCCAGTACTACTTTGTACTACAATGCTTGCACTTCGCATTACAAAGCTTGCGCAAAGCACGTCCCAGTACTACTGTGTATTACAAAGCTCTCCCTTTTTCTACTTTGCATTACAAAGCTTGCACAAAGTACTTCCCAGCACTGCTTTGCACTACAATGCTTGCTCGAACAAAGCTTGCACAAAGTACTTCCCAGCACTGCTTTGCACTACAATGCTTGCTCGAACAAAGCTTGCACAAAGTACTTCACAGTACTACTGTACCACACAGCTTGCACAAAGTACTTCCCAGTACTACTTTGTACTACAAAGCTGGGACAAAGCACGTCCCAGTACTACTTTGTACTACAAAGCTTGAACAAAGTACTTCCCAGTACTACTTTGCACTACAAAGCTTGCACAAAGTATTTCCCAGTACTACTTTGCATTACAAAGCTTGCACAAGCAAAGCTTGCACAAAGTACTTTCCAGTACTACTTTGTACTACACAGCTTGCACAAAGTACTTCCCAGTACTCTTTTGTACTAGCACAAAGCACGTCCCAGTACTACTTTGTACTACGAAGCTTGAACAAAATACTTTCCAGCACTACTTTGTACTACAAAGCTTGCACAAAGCACTTCCCAGTACTACTGTGTGTTACACAGCTTGCACCAGTACTACTTTGTACTACAAAGCTTGCACAAAGCACTTCCCAGCACAAAAAACTTCCCAGTACTTCTTTGTACTACAAAGCTTGCACAAATGCACTTCCCAGTACTACATTGCACTACAAAGCTTGCACAAAGCACTTCCCAGTACTACTTTGTACTACAAGGCTTGCACAAAGTACTTCCCAGTACTTTTTTGTACTACAAAACTAGCACAAAGCACTTCCCAGTACTACATTGCACTACAAAGCTTGCACAAAGCACTTCCCAGTACTACTTTGTACTACAAAGCTTGCACAAAGCACGTTCCAGTACTACTTTGCACTACAAAGCTTGCACAAAGCACTTCCCAGTACTACTTTGTACTACAAACCTTGCACAAATGCACTTCCCAGTACTACATTGCACTACAAAGCTTGCACAAAGCACTTCCCAGTACTACTTTGTATTACAAGGCTTGCACAAAGTACTTCCCAGTACTTTTTTGTACTACGAAACTAGCACAAAGCACTTCCCAGTACTACTTTGCACTACAAAGCTTGCACAAAGCACGTCCCAGTACTAAGTACCACCGGATCTCGGCGCCAACGCAAAAAATACGATTTTGAAGTTTTTACACACAAAATCTGTTGCACACATCAAGCTTTTACAGAAAAAATGCACAGAGAAACTTTCTTGTACATAATCACAACAGGGATTGCAGCTCCAAAACCGGATCTCGACGCCAAAGCAGGAAAACAAAAATTTTGAAGCACTTTTTAAAAACATTTTTAAAAGGAAAATATCCGGCGTCAAAATTGTGAAAATCTGCTGACAAATAACTATCGCAGCCTTGGTGCAGCCACTCCAATACGATTAACGATGTCCAGCTGCAAAAGACAATAGTATTACGCATGCAGGGGCGGCACCAAGCAACCTTGATGCAACCATTACAATGCGTTTAGCAACATCACGTGGCAAACCCGCATGTCATCACGCACATGGCAACAAAACATGACAGCATTCATCCAGCCATTCCAATGCGATCTGCAGCCAGGGATTCCACAACCGAAAAGAATTGCGCACACACGAAGACACGCAAAGTGCAGAACACAATAGAACACCAAGGGAGCACCAAAAAACATCAAAACGAGTGTGCCCGCAACCGCCTCACACACGAGCTGCCCTTCATCGCCGCCTGCAGCCACTTTACACGGAAAAGCACAAGGTTTCGTGCCAGCACAAACCCCATGCAACATTCATGCAGCCATTACAATGCCTTAGTATTGTTATGTGCTGTAATAAAGCCTCACACCACCCTTCATGATGTATTGTTATGTGCTGTACAGTCTCACGCGACCCTTCATGATGTATTGTTATGTGCTGTAAAGTCACACCGCCTTTCATGATGTATTGTTATGTGATGTAAAGTCACTTGAATAAAAGTCATCCGTAACTTAGAAAACTGCTTCCCAACTTCCTTTGACAATTTAGTAAAAAAATGATACAATATCATATGATAAAAACAACTACAACATGATCAAAATACATTTAATAAATCATAAATTTAGTTTAATATAATTATTTACACAGTATAGTAGACATTAGTAGGATATGTGCACAACTAGGAATACGAGCATTGTCAAACTTGAGGATTTCATTGCCAGCACCTTGAGGAGAGCTGCGGGATTTGAACATGATTGGGATATGTGCGATAGTTATTGTTTGCGACCAAAGTTGGTTTCAGCCCTTGGAACATGTGCAAACCCCAAAAAGGATAGAAACGTAAGATCTTACCAATTTGCTTGATAGAAACACAGTGGTACATCAGTGGTGTAAATGGTACATTCATGACATTTCGGCATTTTTTGGTGGGTCGACATGGCAAGACATGGCAAGACATGTCAGGTGGGCAACCGCCAGGGTAGGATCTTACCTGGTTGGGATGATATTGGCACAGAGCGTGGGCACCCAGGGATTGCCACTTGGCAGTTAGGAATCATGTGACAATATCTATCAATACCCATAGGATCCATGGTGCTGCTATATATGTTAACATGGATCCCATCAATATACCCCAGTCATGTTAGCATATATACCAGCACCATGGATCCTATGGGATGTGTAATATATGTAATATATTTTAGAACATACGTATACCGTATACATATACATGCAAAATATTATGGATCTCTATGATGAACCTGAAGGACTTGCACCTTTGATTTGTTGGGTTGAAAGAGTACAGTGTTGCAGTGAGTACAAGTACAGTGTGTCTTGCGTGTATTGCTTTCACCACACCCCCAAGAAAAAAGGATGCATTAAAATTTGAACCATAATTTACTGGGTCGTTCTGGCAGCTCATCATTGTGGCCCCATGTTTTGGCGATTGTGTTTTCAGAGCATGTCGTTATACTTGCCTTCGAAACCCTACTGTAGTTGCTTTTCCCTGGTCGTTCTGGAAAGACAATTCTGTGGTTGTCATTGATGAGGGTTTTCGCTCTTGCACAGTTCATTGATAAAAAGCAGGGACTTGTGATTGAAGTGGGACCCACCCTAGGCTCACAATAATTTTGCAAGTTTGTCTTTGGATCAGTTCCGAACCGTCTCATCACTATCCTATTCATATCATACAAACATAGAGTTCATGCATTGTAGGGTTTGTCAGATGTATCCAATGAGTTCCGGTGATGAATCATGAAATACCGACAGTCCAGATTTGGCCGTTGCCAAGTACCAGGATGGCGGCCATGCAACTGCCCATGAACAATGTTGATGTGGACCGGATGCGTATTCGAAGGTGGCCCGGATCCGTCATCGATAGCCGGTTTAACCTGTCAACCGGCAGGTCTATATGTGGAACGCATTTTGTACCATGGTTTTTGGATGTTTTTGGAATCTGATACCATTGAAATTGTATCCCAAAGGGCCACATCTTCTCATATGTCATATATATGTTTCTCATATGTGTCTCACTTCCCAATACTGTGTCCTGTTTCGGGCGGTCCTTCACCATGAGTTGTTGGATTGATTCCAACATATTCCAAGCGTGAGACGCCGTGGGGTGCATCTCGATGTGGATGTCGTTGAAACGGTCACGTGGAAAAGGTGGCTCTTTTTACATGCTTTACCCTCTGGTAATTTAACGTAGCTATTGAAAATTGCCCAGTCGAAATAATGGATTTTCCCATTGAACATGGTGATTTTCCATAGTTATGTAAACGTTTACCAGAGGGTACTTCTTCACATTAACCCTGACACCGAAATAGAGTTTGAGGTCAGAATGGTGTTTACTGTGCGAGGTTGTCGCAGATGTTGCTTCTCTGCCAACATTTGTTTAATCGTTGTCTTACGAAACATATCACCAGATACCCTCTGTTAAACATACAAAAAACTATGGAACATCACCATTTGTCATGGGAAAATTCACTATTTTCAGTCATGTCCCATAGTTTTTGATAGTTTTTGTATGTTTTTACCACCAGATATCACCAGATCCAGTCGTCCAATGTTTTCAGCGTCCAGGGGAGACTCCGTGACCATCTCGACGACGGATCCCCTGCAGGAGGGCGATGTTAGAATTCTTCGTCATCGAGGGTTCCAGCCCCCACCAGTGGGTTTTTTGGACCAGTTTTTTTCACCATAGACTGGGATGATTATAGTGGGCTGAGTACACCACACCAATTACTCTCGTTTTGGAGGGATTTCAGCGCATCTCTTGATCGCCCATGAGAAATATCGAGGTTATGGTGGTGGGGTGACTGTGTTCAGAGTTACCCTCTGGTTATGACTAACATAGCCATGGTATAGATGGCCCATAGAAATAGATGATTTTCCCATTAAGAATCATTAAAACCTCCATTTATTTACGGGATTTTCCATGGCTATGTTAAATAACCAGATGGTACTGGGATGATTATAGTGATGGGAATGGGAATGATCAAAGAGTGATATTACATGATATTACTTTTTTTTCCACCATTTTCCACCAGTGCAGCAGGTAGGGACTGGGGGAATAGGATGATTAGTACTAGCGATGATCTGTCCAGGACAGATTAGATGATTTGGAGCATTTTGGAGCATGTTCTCAGCATTTTTGGACAGATCGGATCGTTCGGACCAGCATAAAACAGGACAAGTTGGCTGAAGGAACAATCAATGACATTCGGTTGGACGGGCCCAGACGTTCGGAGGGACTGGATATGAAAGGATATACATGGATATACTGGAGGGAGGCAGTTGATGTATCCTCCGAAGATCTCCCAATATTGAAGGATTTGAAGGAGTGTCGGATGAAG
The DNA here is from genome assembly GCA_947184155.2 of Cladocopium goreaui. Classification (NCBI taxonomy): domain Eukaryota; class Dinophyceae; order Suessiales; family Symbiodiniaceae; genus Cladocopium; species Cladocopium goreaui. The sequence continues at coordinate 204,760 of CAMXCT020006517.1, forward strand.
GCATCGAATCAAACGTGATCACTGAGATGTTTGTTTCGTGACTTGTGGAGACAAATTTAAAGAGTCTGACTGTCGAGTCGGTGTCTCATCGTACAGGTTGACGACTCACCGTGACTCACCCATGTTTTGTTCGCACAAAGAGAGGTTGACAGAAAAGATCTGTGCAGTTTTCTTTTGGATGGGATACTGTTATCCTTGGATGGTGGAGGGAAAGTTGCAGTCCTTGTTATCGATGCAGCTCCAGTGAAAACACTGGGCAGAAGTTCGCTAAAATAATTTGTGATGGAACCTTCCGGCTTTGAACAATTTCTTGCTTTGAAACATATTGCATCATATTTAGCTAGATTTACCCTTGGGAAAACCCATGGAAAACCAGCTTTCGCAAGATTTTTATCATCGAATGCTCAGGCCTTCCTGTATACCGAGGCCCGGAGGGACTCTGATTGTTCAAATACGAGGCATTTTTCCGGAGGAGCGGCAGGGCGCAGGGCTTGGCAGGGTGGATGACTTCTGGATGTCCGTCCTGGGTTGAATATTGCATGATATTGCCATAGAAGATCCCTGGGTCGGAAATACGGAAGTTTTGTCTTCTTGCTGGCTTTTGATTCGGAATCTGGATATTCTCTCATTCAATGCCGTTCCAACAACTCAGCTTCGACCTTTGCATGTCAACATACCCTTAGATGCCACGTCGAGGCTGGGCTGATACAGGCTGATATTTGATTACTCCAGACCTCAGTTTGCCCAGGATTGCCGAGAGAAGCTGTGGCGTGTGGATAAGTCCGCAAATGCTACAGTCTACGAGCGGCAGATGTGGGCAGCCGCCCCAATGGGTCAGGATTCACCTTTTTTTTTCTCTGGCTGACCTGCAAATGTGACACACATATAATTTCATGGTATACGCGGTATTTTCAATGTATATTCCAATTGAAAGGCGCAATCACTGTATGATATGTATATGCATGTATATTAAGAGATGCTTGGCTTCAAACAGACTAAGAATTTCTCGGTGGAACTGTTGACTCTGCATGACTCTGCCACTCTTTTGCTTCAGTGCCGAAGATCGCAGTTCAGGCACTCTTGGGCTTGAACCACGCAGTGAGAGTGCAGCCGATTGTGGAGCTCATGGCACTGGGCCCCAGCGCTCGTTGCTATACGAATTCTTGGGGCTGTAGAAAACTGATCTTTTAAGTAATTGATTTATATAATTGCCACTAATTGCTGCAATCGAATATTCGTTGGGCTGGCATGTCTTTTTGCCTGAGCAGCTGCCATTTGTTCTTTCATGTTCCTATCCTCCAGCCGAGACAGCTGCGCCTGTGGGAATGGCTGATCGATGGGCCATGCATTGGCAGAATCAGGAGGAATCAGGTCACAAGAGAGTGGAGGCTGGATGTCCCATCGCTTCATCGCTTGAAGAGTTGGGTAATGTGTACCCTGTCCGACTGGGGGATCGTCATCCATATGAATCCGTTGAGGGGAGAAATTTACATCGGATTCCCATGGGATGGGACGGATGATGAAAAACCAGTGATCATTAATTCAATGTGACTGAATCCTATCTTAATCCTAGCAGCCCTGCCCAGTACCGCATATGAATGGTAGGATGCAACTGATCTCACTAATCTCAGCATCTGGACAGGAAAAGAAGCCTCGGAGGCAGCATGAAATGATGATCTGAGACAGACATTTCCGTAACGACATTTACTCGTGACATCCTAGCGGCTCCTAACGGCTCCTAGCGATCGGGGATGGATGGGTGGATAGGGCTGCAGAAGTGAACATCATTGTTTTGATGGATGTTCATCAGGAAAGCCAGACAAAGAATTGCACGGAATATTTGTCTATACCGTAGTCTATATCGTGTAGGAATTTACATTTGTATCAATTTGTATCTCATGCATTTGTCACATATCAAAAACAAACTAGATGAACAGTCCCTAGACAACCTGGAGGGCCCAAGCAATGCCATCATAGGAGTCCTTCCAAAGCAAGGAGAAAGAGGCGGCGAATGTTGGAAATCAGAATAAATGTAACAGTAGAATCGTGTGCAATACCCTCCGGAAATTTAACATAGCTATTGAAAATGGCCCATTTATAGTTGATTTACCTATTAAAGATGGTGATTTTCCATAGCTATGTTAGTTTACCATAGTTTACCAGAGGGTAGTTTCTGGGAAGCCTTGTGATGATTGTGTTTATGACGAGGAGGACTGTTTTCAGTCCGTGGGAACTAAATCCCACATGTCTCTCGATCTCTCGACTAAAATACCTGCAGGTTCTTTTGTCTGTACTGGACCCAGTATACAACCGCCATACAGCTATAGCATCACGTGACTAGTTCTGGCAGTTCTGGCCTACGCAGGAATCCAATCCATAGTTGCAGAATGTCACCTTGAAATCTTTCAGAATTCTGAAAGGATGGAAGGATTTGTTCTCAGCGAGAATTTCTAGCAAGGACTAGTATTGTTTTATGTTGTTTCCTCCAGATTTGGTGATAGGGGATGCATTCCCACGAGCGACGGCCTTGATGTTACGCAGGGGTGGACCATTTTTGAAAAATCACAATGGCGATCCAGGTATGCAGAAAGCTAATGGACATCTAATCAGCTTGAGCTATTGACAGCCCACCACTATCCCATTTTTTGGATGTTAGTCAGTGTTGGTGTCCCAAGTTGAGAACTTTCAGTAGATGTTCCATTGTTCCATCCAAGTTTACTCCATGACTATTCCATGATTTGGATTGATTTACCAATGATATACCAACATCATCATCATCATCATCATCATCATCAAAAGTTTGGTTCCCATTTTACCCTGCGGCAGGGGAAAGAACAGCTCCTCCAGCGAGGTCCAGGGCCGGCGGAAAGCCACTAGGAGACTCGGTCGCTACAAAACTCTTGAAATGGGGTGAGAGTACCCATAGTAATCATAGGACAATAGGATAGTTCCACAAATACATTGAAGTGCCAGTAATCATACGGTGCAAGAAATCGTGCACCAGTTGATAGGTGGTTTATCACTCGGTTTATCCCATAATTGCTATGATTGGGCTTCAAGCATCCTTTTGGTGCAGGAATTGCATCGTAGGATTTTTTTCGAGCCCGAAATTTTCCCTGGATACGCAGTCCTCGGAGCGTGAGAAGCTGAAGAGACGGAAGCGTGTCTGGGTGAAAACCTGGGAAGGGATGACTGGATGTTTTTTTGCAGCGCTGTGGTATGATGTTCGGCACAGAAAACTCAGCTGTCCCTTTTCAACAAAGTGAATGAAATGCCTTGATTCCTGAACAAGATTGATATCTGATATACTCTGTCGCACAGTAACGTTTCGGATTTCATCGGCATGCGTGTCTCCTTGCTCTCTTATGCTTCCCTACATATATCTACACTCTGGTAAACTAACATAGCTATTGAAAATGGCCATTTATAGTGAGTTTTCCCATTAAAAATGGTGATTCTCCATAGTTATGTTAGTTTACCAGAGGGTACGTATTCTTGTCATTGATTTCATACCCACAAATGGTGGACTCATTCTGTATTTTATTTGCAATTATCGCATGTCTCCAATATATACCATCATACCATCATATAATATCATATATATATATACCATCATATATACCATCATATAATATCATAAATATACCATCATATATACCATCATATATATGGTGTATATGATTTCATATACCCATGTTTTTTTTCTGCACTGTTGTGCTACATGAAGCCCTGGAGATGAAGCCCCTTCTCATCCGTCCCGGTGGCCTCTACAAACCTACCATTGTGAGATGTCCAACAGACGCGCATACAATGAATCATACGTTGAATCATCATACATTTAAGTACCCATAGGATCCATGTATGGTATATATGCTAACATTTGGGGTATATTGATGGTAAATGTCATCATATATAGCATACATGGATCCTATGGGGTATGATTTGAAGTCTATATGTTTGTATGTTTTCAATACTTAGAGCAGTCATATATGCACACTGGATGCATTATGTAGTCAGAATGATGCTATGTCCATCTCCTGGAAATTTTCCTGAAGAACGTGTTTTGCCAACAGAAAACATCCCGATGATTCTACCAGAACCTCAGGAAGGCCCTCATCAGAGCCATTTGTCAAACCAAATCAAGGCCGGATTTGTCAAAACCTTGCGATATCCAGGTTGTAGGCAGCTGGCGGAGTGCGAGCTAGTTGACGATTACCGCGAGGACAGGCTACTGCAGGCCCGGTCCAGGTGGCTGTCGGGTGCTGTTCAGAGTGCGACAGGGTGCCATTGTCCTGTCAGGCACAGAAGCAAGTGGACGAGGCAAAACAGATGCAGCAATGCAGCAAATCTAGCGCCTTCAAAAAGGTGACTGGGAGTTTTGTCAAAGATTGAGAGGTTCGAAAGTCAAGGCAATTTGCCGTCTCTGCTTTCACATATTGTATTTATTGTATAGTTTATATAGTTTGATTCATACAGAATGTACGTTCTGGGAAAAAGAACAAGCCAGGCCAACAGCCAAACTAGCACAGAGTGCCAACCTGCTTCTCGCTAGCATTTCATGACACAGGTGGAAAACCTCAATCACTCTCAGAGGACCGGGCTTGCCAGCCATACCTAGTCCTCAGGTACCGTCTGGAAGGTGGTGGCGAAACTGGGAGGGACGGCATCTGCTTTTTGCTGTTGGTTGCTGTTGGATGCTCGCCTCTTGTCTGTTTGGTCTTTCCATGTCTTTCGCAATCTGCCATTGTTGCCTTCTTTTTTGCCTAAATTCTTGCTTTTGCTTTAGCGTCTGGGCAGTATCTGTTGTGGCTCATGCCAATTGGTGAGGATATTCGGGTGGTCCTGCAGCTTCTTGGTCCAGCGAATCCGCTTTCTGCATTGTTGGTCAGGATGTATAAGGCTGTAGTCAGTGATAGATTATGATTCATGATCAAGTTTTACCGGTCATGATTTTACAGCCATGATTCATGATCATCATGATTTTTTGTAAGTCAAGTACCAAGATCTATAGTTCTTTCTGTTTGCTTGCAGCTATGTCATGATGTCTCCTACTATGTGGCAACAAACAAACAGCCGGAATGATTTACGATTGCACTGTGTGGTATGTTGTACGTGATTTGAAGATGGTGGCATTCCATGGTAGTGTGATTGTCCTCAGTTTGCGGCCCTGAATCAGAGGAGTGCCCTGCATGCAGCCCTCAAAAGAACATGTACTGTGAGGGACCCAGCAGTGAGGCACTGCTAGGAGGGCACCAAAACTAGCTTCGCCCAGCCTCTTCCGGTGATGAAAGATGAAAGTTGGGTTCCACCCAAATTGCCGCCCCGGTAAAGATGGGGGTTCTTGAAGTTTCAAGCCCAGGGATCATTGAGCTATGTTGAATCCACACCTCAACCCTTCAACTATGTTCAATATTGCTTAATATGTTTGATCCTTGGTTGTAAGGCATTGCAAGGGTTCAGGTCAGTTACAAAGCGCAGCACAGTGTCGAGTCGTGCGAAGCAAACTTTATTGGCTAGGACCAGGATGAGGACAGATTTCACTGCCATCTGCAGACACGGAAGACATGTTTGGCAGCTTATATACGTATGAAAAGCATGCGGGAACATGTTGTTAATCAGGCAGACTGTCTCAGACATTGGGTTAGTTTTGGATGGGTTGTTTTGGACTTGAAATCTTTGCCGCTATATATTGGGGATACCAGCTATTAAAAAACACTTTTGACATGGTAAGATTGGCCATGCCATGGATGTTTCAGCAACGGCGCCATGCCTCAGGTGGTCCAGGGTCCACCAGGTACTGGAAAAACCAGCCCCTCGGCGGCCATATTCGTACTATGTTGCTATGTTGCACTACATAGATACCGTTTGCCACTCACTAGCTTTGGACCAGGAAGAAAGGTATAGCGCTAGGAAGCATGTGCTTTATATGTACAAGAGATAGACAAGATGCATTTGCTGTGTGCAAGGATGGAAAGCACAATATGACCGAATGAAGGCCCACATGAAAATACAAGCCAACTATTCTGCAGTTGGAAGACTGTACATGTATACGTGCAGACTGTGGCCGGTCATGCAAGATAGCAGAAGACAAGACAAGCTAATATGTTATATGAGATGCATAAAATGTATCAGAACAAAAAACGTGGAAAATAACACAGAGAATTGTAGATAGGGCATATAAGAGAGGTCGATTGATGGATGGAGTGATGGATGAACGCACAGCTGGTTGGCAAAAGGTTTCATAAAACATGATAGATCAACCGACTGACAGGAATATACCCTCTGGTAAACGTTTACATAGCTATTGAACATGGCCATTTATAGGGTGCTTTTCCATAGATTTTTGTAGGTTTACCAGAGGGTAGACAAATACAAGGCACGTACTCACTGACATTTGTATCTCAGTATCTTCTTGTTTGGGATGCAGTTTTTATATTCAAACAAGCCTCAGCACATGAAAATTCAGGAGATGTTCAATCCACATTGACCTGCGTTAACAAGTGTTTGGGGCTAAACTCATTTGTGATGTTTAATGCTTACTTCCAACGATGGAATTCTGAAGTATACAGTATACTTGACATCTGAGAATCCGTTCATACAATTTCTTTGTGTTCCACATCACACAAAATGTCCTGAAAACTCTTCGTGAAAGGTTTTTGTTTTTTAACTTGGCAATGTTAGTTTGTTGTCTTGGAATGCAAAGAGTGCCATTCCCGATGCTCAGAGGTGTATCCGTGCAAATCCTGCACTTCTGGACAAAGGCGGGCTTCAAGATGCAAGACTCATGTCAAAAAGCACATTGCTTTCTACATTTGGTTTTTTTCCAAAGTTGGGACAGCCGCTAAATTGCTTTCTACAAAATTACAATTACCCTCTGGTTATGACTAACATAGCCATGGAAAATCACCATTTTTAATGGGAAAGTTCACTATTTCTATGGCCATTTTAATAGGTAAACCATCTATAAACCCAGTTACCCAGTTTCCCCGTTACCCAGGTTGAGCCATTGAGCCTCTTCCGGTTTTGAACTACTGAGAGCCAAGCTGCAGAGACAACAGCACCAACACCAGCAGCAAGGAGGAACATATCAAGAACTACAGCATGAACAGCCTCCTCCTCCTCCTCATCATCATCATCATCATCATGACAAACAAACAAACAAACAAACAAACAAACAAACAAACACACAAACAAACACACAAACAAACAAACAAACAAACGAACAAACAAACAAACAAACAAACAAACAATCAAAACAAAACAAAACAAACAAAACAAACAAACAAACAAGCAAACAAACAAACAACCAACCAACCAACCAACCAACCAACCAAACAACCAAACAACACCAACACCAACGGCAACAACAACGGCAACAGCAACAGCAGCAACAGCAACAACAAGAACATTAAAGTCATCAAGAGCAGCAACAACAGAAGCACAACCAAATTGACTATCATTTTGTAGTTCTATCATGGAATCATCTACATTGCATTCTCGATAGGTACCCCTTGTTTTGCAAACTGGGGGTGACTGCCTCGCCCTTGGCCGCAAGGTCATGAACTTAACGCCTGTGCTAGCAACTTCTGATAGTAACGCTGGGGAACTCTGGGAGGGACTCGTTCCCCTTCCCATAGGATCCATGTATGCTATATATGGTAACATTTACCATCAATATACCCCCAATGTTAGCATATATACCATACATGGATCCTATGGGCTTTGCATCAGGTGCCGGTGATTCTGCTCCGAAAGCCTCCTGCACACACTTTTGCAACCGATTATGCAATCGATTATATGACACGCCCGTCCATTTCCGATTGTTCGAAGTGTACATTGGACATCTGATTTTTTATTGCTGAGGTTGCTGTTGACAACATTTGCGAAGGTCTTAGAGCTCGAGGAGTGAAGGTGAGCACTGTACAGTTTTCTTGTGGGTTTGGGGGTGGGGAGGGGGAGTTGACTGATGTTGACTGAACGTTCTGGGAGGCACAAAATGACCTAGCTCTTGTTGGAAGGGTTGACTAGTAAGTAGTAACTCTACTCTAGTGTTTGTGTAACTGCTGGTCAGTCATTTCTCTGAACGATTCGATCTCATCTTTTGGTATCTTTTGGTCTTAAGTTCCAATTGTGAATATGTTGTGTGGAAGGCAAACATTGACTTGTGAAGAATGCCCAGTTTTTGAGGAATTGTCAATGCATGTTCTGCCGTTTTTTAGTGCATTTCTTCATACTTCTTCGATTTTCTATTTTGATGGGTCTCAATGACCGCTTTTCGCGATGAACTGCACATTTAAAGATACAAAGTTTGGACCAGAGTTTTTCGCGATGATATGAATGATATATCCCAGATGCTCCATGTATGGAATATTTACCTACATTTACCCCAAAAATAGCCCAAATGTAGGTAAATATGCCATACATGGAGCATCTGGGTATGATGATATCCTTCAGTTCTCAGTCATGACTAGCATCTCGCTGTTCGACTTGGGGGCTTCGGTCCAGATGTCCAGGCTGTTCGTGTTGGGCGGCCTGAAAAAGTTCGTTCGGTCATCGAAGATATGACTCTGGAGGTGCCGCGAATCGGTGAATCCTAGGGCATCCGACACAGCATCCAGCCTGGCTGTGTAGGTCTGCCGTGCAATTCATAGCATGAAGAACGTTCAAATCAGGCGAAACAGGCAACACACTATTGAGATCTATATGTAAAAAGGTCACAGCGTATATAGCGTCACAGTCCATAGATGTCCATAGCGTTTTTGTGGCAACACATCATGAATTGCTTGAATTGGCAAAGTGAATAATGCTCATGTTGAGCATCGTAATGTAATGTGGTTAAAACATGTTAAAACAATGCAATGAACAATCCCCCAGTCATCACCATTTTTATAGGTGGTATAAACCCAGTCATAGGTGGTAAACATTGCATTCAATTAACCACTGGGAATCGGGAATCCTGGCTGAATTAAGTTGATGAGGCAGAATTGAGGCGGCTGAAGTCGCAGCAAGCCGAGGAGAGTCGTGTGGTGGGGCCACGGTCGTCCACGAATCTGATGATTGGACCGAAGCTCATCCGAATTTCATCATGTTTCTGGTTGGTGGTATGTTGGTGGTTTGGAACACGAATTTTATTTTCCCATAATATATGGGATAATCCTTCCCAACATCATAGAATTGGATGATGGGAAAATTTACAGGAAACCCCTATATTTGATGGTAAAAACCATGGTTTCCTGTAGATTTTCCCTTAAACCAATCCATTGACGACAGACTTTCATATTTTTCAGAGGGGTAGGTATACCACCAACCAGGGTTTTATGATAATCTCTCCTCACTCACCTGAGAGAATCTCAAAATTGATATAGTTTATAGTATTTTATATGTATACCCTCTGGTTATTTAAGATAGCTATTGAAAACCACCATTTTGAATAGGTAAATCATCACAAATCATCTATAAATGATTATAAATGGGCAATGTTTCCATAGCTATGTTAAATAACCAGAGGGTATATCCCATTAAATCCCATTAAACCACCATTTTCCTATGGTTTTCCTATGGTTATTCTGGAATTTTAATCTATGATTAATTCTGCATCTTCGAGATGGCTGAGGGCGTCAGACGCTGTCATGCTCAAGTTTTGTGTCAAACGCTGTGCCAGTGACTGAGGGAATTCAGTCAGTTTGAGATCTACAATATAAACTGACTGATATATGAAAATTTTCAGGGTGGAATCGCCTATTTACATACATGTCATATATACCTCACAATGTCAGTTATGTACCTCATAATGATATCTACATGTATCATGTATCTACAATATATTGTATACGAGGCGACCATTTTCTTCAGATCACAATTGAGACGGTCTCCATGCTTTGTAGTCATGATTTGTTGTAGTTCACCGCATAGATTTTCCGTTGATTTGGCGGCAACCCATTTCTATCATTTTCTATCCACATCACAACTAGCGGAGCTTTGTACCTCTTGTGATTCGGTCAGTATGTATTGTTTATAGATGTTTATAGTTACCCTCTGGTAAATTAGCATAGACCCTGAAAATGACCAATTTATAGTGGAAACTAGTCTTCCAACCCCTATCTGGCAGGGTCTATGTTAATTGACTGGAGGGTATCTTTTGTAGTTATTTCCACATCAGAGAGCCTTAGAACCTGTCTTTGTCTCCTTATGTGTGTGTCAATCTGGGCCAAAAAATGGATACGGCGGGCATCTCCTGGTTGAGCTGTGGATGTTGTCTCCTGGGAGATTGGACCTACAAAGAAGCCAAGACAAAATTGCCTGGTTGGTGGTTTGGAACATTTTTTGGAACATTGATAGTTGAAAATGGCCATTTATAGTTGATTTACCCATTAAAAATAGTGATTTTCCATACTAATAAACTATAATAGCTGGTTGGTGGTTTGGAATATGAATTTTATGACTTTCCATATATTGGGAATACTGCAAATACTCCCAACTGACGAACTCCATTTTTCAGAGGGGTAGGTTGAAACCACCAACCAGTTGCCTTTTCACTGTGGTTTGCTATGTTTCGGATTCTTTGGATTTTCCCATGTGTTTCATCACCTGGAGCTACTTCGGCGGTCGGGCGTTGGAGCTAGGCAAAGATTTTCTGTGGGACTTGTCCGTCCAGATCACTATGCCAATCTATACATGTCAGAGGGCGACGACTTTGCATTCAAGATGTACCCTCTGGTAAACGTTGACAAAAAGCTATTGAAAATGGTGGATCTTTCCATATAGTTATGTCATGTTATGTCAACGTTTACCAGAGGGTAACGATAAAACCATGTGGCAAAGTGGGTCAGTCGCTTGCTCCAACCTGTTTTTTTTTCATTCCAGAAACGACCGCTGACGACAGTCGCCAGTCGCAGTCTGGGGGGTGTAAGTTGGGGATCGCCCAACTTACCGTGGGTGAAACAACGCTGAAATATGAAATGCTCGCAAATGGTAGTTACCCTCTGGTTATGTCAAAATAGCTATTTAAAATGGCCATAGAAATAGTGAACTTTCCCATTAAAAATGGTGATTTTCCATAGTTATGTTAGTTTACCAGAGGGTACCCATGGGTAACCCCATTTGCGTCCAACTGTTTGAAGGTATAGCGTGGAAGAGATGTCACAACTTGACATATGTCAAATTGACTGATTACCCAAAGAAGGTACTGCTGAAATTGACCTCAGACTGTTTTTTTTCGGCAAAAGTAGACATGGATATGGGTCTTGGGGGCGCAAAAGTACTGCAATTCAAAACATCTTAAATCTGACATCTTTGAAGTGTTTGACTCACGCTCGACACCTGAGTTTGAGCCCTCCTTTGGACATTCAGCCCTTGCAGGAGGGAGACAAAGAGAGGGACAGGGACGATGACCAGGACTTCGAATGATTTCGGATGTCATGCGCATTGATGCCACTGTTTGATGATTTTGATGTGCTGAGTGAATCAAAACATGGCACCCCTTGGGACCTTGGGATAGCTAACTTTCACCAGGAACTCAAGCGGCAAGGCAGTTGCCCGGGCTGTTGTGTTCATGTTCGTCTGTGCGAAAGGATACAAAAGAACACAAAGGGAATATGTTGAAATATGTTGAATCAACAAATAAACAGACAAATACATGAATATGTATAATATATATATATATACCTAGATCTTCAAAAGCACACTCTTTTGTGCTCGAGTATATGTTGGGCATGTGACTCCAAAAAACGTACGTTTTGGAGAAAAGTGTTCGAGTTCTGGCGGGCATTCAAATTTCAACATATAATATACACCCGAACATCTCACCCACTCCCGTCCATACGGCCAATTGCAAAGTGGTGGCACTGGACATGCACTTTTTCATCATGGCCTTTGACAGTGCCAGATTCTCAGCGAACTGGGCCGGGGCGAACAGACCTTGGGCAGACCTTACCCCATTCATATTTGTAGTTCATCAGCGTTTTGCTGATTGTTCGAAAAGAAACTGCCAAGCTATGCACCTTGCGGCTTTGTCTAGACACCCTTCCTATGAAGTCCTCATCAGCCCATGTTGCAAAGCCTTACAACAAGGCCGACCAAACAAAAACAAAACAGGTTTTTAATACCATGCGCTTGCACACTTCAAGCACACTAAGTTTCCAACACAATGGGTTAAGGATGTCGTCGCTCAGGGACGCTTGGTACTCCAACTCTGCCCTTGAAACAAAAGAAAAATAACATGAAGAAATCCCTGAGGATATATGCGACATACTAGTCAGCAAGCCAACAACAACACCCATTCAGTGGATGTTTCAGCCGTGGCACACGACGTGCAAAAACATATGAAGTTTTGGTCGGAGGTACCATAACTTCCAACCACAGGAAGCTGCCAAGGATGCACAGCCACCATAGGCTTCCTGTGCTTCTCATGAAAAACAACTAAACATACCCAATATACCAAAACTTTTTTGAAAGTGGGGATACCTCGGAGTAACCTAAAGTTCTGGAACGCCGGGCTAGGAATGCAACCAAACTTCAGTCATGTCCCACCCATGCTTGGCCGCTGAGAGAGCTTCGCTTCGAGAAAGCCAGAGACCACCATGGTACAAGGTGTGAAAGAAAGAATTGCTTGCATTGTTTCCCCATTTCACGATCTCAAAGATGTCCTTGCAACATTCCTGACAAATGGAATGATATTCAGCCAGGCTAATCAGCTAAGGTTGTCCTTGGATTAAAATTCGTTTTGGGGGAAAAGGCGCCAGAGAACTAATATAGCTATATGCCCAAGCAAGAAACTGGTACATCATCCCGCGTCAAGCGATCCAGAACAGATTTCAGCCATTTGTGAAGCAATGCGCAATCATGTCCTTTACCAAGACCCCTCGGGAATTTCTGCAGCCTGGGCAAAGCGGCACATCATGAAGAACCCCAAGGTTTCATATTTTTGAGCCACTTGTTGATTTGTAACATCCACAAAAAGAATAAGCTCTAATCCCTTGCAAGGCTCGAAGTGATTTTAAGGTCTTCCTTTGCAAAATCCAGAATTGACGTGCTTTTCCGGTTTGCTACGCACCACTGTTTGAAGGATATCCAGGCTTGGTGAAGTTGATATTCAAAGCCCCCTGGTCCAAAAACCCCACACCGCACAGCCAAGAATACAATGATGGATGCAGCATCATCTTTGCCCCACCCTGCAATGGCATATGTGTGGGCCAGATCTGTTTTGACAGCCCTTGCATCATCCCATAGAATACGCAGTGGCGATGGCACCCCAGCTTTGAATGGGGGCGGCACACCGTCAGCACCCGGCTGAAATTGGCGCATAGGTCCATGTAGGGACGTATCATACCAATCCTCACAGGAGAAACCACCCCAACTAGCACTTGGACATTTCCCATTGCACAATCGCCGAACTTAACTAAAGCAATTCTCCACCGTCAGTATGAAACAATGGTACAATACCACTCATTTCTTCATATACTTTACTACCAATTGCAGAAAACCGCAAACAATGGCTTCGCTTTACCCCGAAAATGAAATAAGTAAACAGCTTAGGGCGCGCTGCTGCAGACGTGTGGCTCAATATCAGCTGCGTATTGCTTTGAAAAAAAAACTAGCACTTGGGCCCCTAAAAAGCAAAATACAACACTGTAAAATAGCCGAGAGCTTTTAAGGGTCCCAAGTTCCAAAAAACGGTTTTGGTTCTGGACACGCCAGGGCTAAACAGAAACCCAAGGCTCATCAGTATTGCAAAGATGGCATTTCCTTTTGCAGTTGTACCCTGGTAAAAGTTTCCATGCCGTGCGTTGCCACGGCCAATCCCCTTTGCTACCCAGGAATTGGGCATAGATCTTAAAGGTTTGTCCACGCCATGACACCTAGCAATGGTGAAGGAATGAGACCTAACCCCTTCCCTAAAAATGCTGGTGCTTCATTTTGGCATTTCCAATAAGCCCTTTCATTTGTAGATTAAATACTCCAGATACGGGATCCCAAAATGAATTCCTATGACCAAGGCTCCTTCCCATTTAATACTACATCGATCCATACATACGGAACTTTGAAACAACACTAAACCAGCTCCCAAGATAGTGCCCTGAAATGAACAGGTCCACAAACTGAATGGGAATATCGATTCGATATTGTGTAGGCACATTTCATCCACCAAAATCTCAAAAAATAAATGAGATGGAACCACATTTAAATTAAGGGTTCAAAAATACGCTTAGGAGCTTATATGGTGCAAAGATAATATTTCAGTGGGTAAGCACCGACACAGCGTGCTGATCCCTTTTCCTCTATTGGGCTCAGAGTCGTTCAATCTGCAAAAGTCTCCAAAAGGGGCTACGGCATATATACAACATGCATGCCATAGCATGAACAGACATGACTGTACTAGGCGCTACATCTCTACATATGGCATATATATTTTATATTATATGTAATATATATATCAACGATTATATGGGGTCAATATTTATTTGGGTCACCCACTGTTCTAGCCAATTGTGATATATTTTTTGGGTATCTTAATCCTGCTTTTTCAGGACCACTTGGCCTCAATCCCGTCCCGCTGCAAGCTGACAAGGTCATCTACCAGCAACTGCAGAAGACCATCGTGGGTCCGGCTGCGGGGGGCATAGTTTTCCGACGGAAGCACTGTGTAGAGAAGGCGTGTTGTGAAGGTGTGCCTGGGATGGATCAATGGTACAATCACCAAAGATCGGTTTGAAGTCTAAAGGCTTGGATGGATTTTAGCCACCAATCCCCAAATTAAGCCAAAACACTTTTCTGAATTCACAACATCGTTGGCAGCCCATGGGATCATTGGCTGGTACCCTATCACCAAAATTGGTTTCTTTCCTTGCCCACGACCTTCATCCCCGTGTAAGAGAAACGGTATTGTTTGCTCTGGGACAGACGGTACATTTACAGCATCGATTTTGCAATGCCTGCTCCAAAAAGTCCGGAGAGTCTCTTTGATCTCATCCCATCTATCCAATTTTTTGCCCCCCAAGACGAAAAAGCCTCCATAGTGAGGATCTTCACACGTTGTACGGATCCAATCACTTAGCAAGAGAACCGGCCAAGGCCTGTTCATCACCTTCCGCTTGCTCGGGAGCCGAACTGGAACATCGACTGGGGTGACTGGGACTGACAATGTTTTCCCCTTCCGGTGCACAAAGGCGTGCAAAATCCGACTAGCATTTTTGCAATGTTGATCTTTATAACGAGATAGTTCTGAAACTTTCTTGTCGTAAATTCCTTGATGGGCTTTGGGCAGCCAATAGGACTCCAGAATAAACCCATAAATTGCACTAAACCAATCTGGTGGCCTTAAGTACATACCCCAAAAAAGTTGGATAAATAAACGGTTGGGAAGCATTCCCTACAAATTCAATTTTGCAGGGCCATGGCAACGTCCAGAATAGAAAAATGTTTTTGGGCAAGTATCCATGTCGGGTCAGCAGCTTCTGTGTCCTGTGGACTTGGGCCATAACATCTTTTGCAGTGGCCTCGTTTGCTACTAAAGTGGGACCACCTTAAGAGTTTACCCCAACTAACTTTTCAAAAATGTATTTTCTTCTACAAAACCAAGAAGCCCCCTTGGCAAAGCTTTCGACCCATCCAGACACCACTTCATCCTCACTGCTGTAGCTGTCGCTGGAGTCACCTGGGATGGGACATAGGCAATGTAGGAGATATATACTATGGGGGGAAGACTGGCGGGATACACACCACTTACTACTGAGAGTGCTTATACACCCCAATCAAGTTCGGTGATTCCAATTTACCTGTTGCTTCCACTAAAGCTGAAGTGTTTAGGATTGTTTGGGATGGTCAGTGCTACCCATAGTGACTTCCAGGCTGCGTCCCAATTTGAAGAAACCAAGTCACCTCTCAGAACAACATCTTCGTTCAGACCTGGCATGGCTCAGGGTAGTAGCAGGTACTACAGGTGATTCCCCTTTTCTATTTACCACTGATTTTAGAAATTCAAGAAAGGCAAGACAGCACAGGGCTGTAATGTTGGGCAACAAGGTTTGCAGGAGAATCTATGCAACGAACTTTTTTCCCCAATCTCTAGTGTCCGTTCATGGAGCTGCGCAAGATTTGTAAGACGGGTACCATGGGAGCATTGCCTGGTAATGTGCGCTCCCCTTTCTGAATCAAGCAGCTTGGATAAAAATGAGAAAAGCTTGGACAAATTTCAAGAAATTTAAATTTGCATAGCGCACACCAGGTGCCCCAAAGATGCCCAAAGCACACCGCGTCTATGAAACACGGGTTGTAAATCCAAATTTCATGATCAACAAAGCTGATTTAGTCCTCAGCCTTGGCTGCCTTTCCCTTACCCTTCCTGCTCTTACGCTTGGGCTTGGGGGCTGCTTTGGCCTTTGTTTTGGGTTTCGGGGCACCACCGCCACGGCTCGGAGCATTCGAGGCCGAGCTGGATGATTTCATCCCCCTGAGGTGCGATGGAGGCGCAAGTTGGATACTGGGTGGCCATGAATCACACGTATACTCGCCTGTCAAGAGTTACCAGTATAGCTGATATCTATTATATATAATTATTTTCAAACTCCATCTTTTCAACGATATGGTTAATAGTGATCAAGATTCTTTCCACGCATCACCAAAGAATTCATGTTGACGTCAATCTTGGTGCATTCCACAAAGAGCTCCTGGATCTGGGACTTCTTGTGCCTTAGACCATTATTATATTACAAGAAGATTTGCTAGATGACATATCTCTTACAGCGGGAGCCAGGTTGCCGGTCAATTTCATCAGGCTTCACAGTGGCCTCTGAAAGCTCCGCTGTCAAATCCTCATACTTGGCCTGCATTTTCTGCACGACTGCCTCCATTTGGGTTGCCAACCTTAAGGGCCGACATGACACAGGAGGCCCTCATTGCAAACTTGTTCTACAGTTAGATCTATTTTCTTTTAGGCGAAGTCCCAACCAAAAAAAAGGGATTTGGTCCAAGAAAGCTTTTGAGCAGGTCATTCATACATAACCTAGAAGCCAATCAAAAAATGTCCCATATTATACTGTTTCACTTTTGGGCAATTATTTCAGCCAAAAGGCGCAAGGCTCGCAGAAGAATTCACGGCCTGAAGCCGCTCCTGACAGTATCATCCCAATGTGTGGAATCCCCTCAGGAGTGAAAGTCCCACAATTGGATCAAGGTGGTTGCACATCCAAAAATCATGTGAAACAAAATTCTTAAAGCAGCGCGGATAAAGAAAATCTTTCCCCTGATGTTTTATAGGTTTGGTGGAGGTACTTAGGGGATGTGACAGCCCATGGTTTCAACACCCCTGTCCATTTCGGTTCGGATCTTGTCCAGCTTTTTCCCCAGCGTTTCAACGAACTGAGGCAATATGCTCAAAGGGCTGGTTGTCCCAGTAACTGTAGGGAAAGTGAGCCTGGGCGTAGGGAAAGATATCGATATCAATCAGTTACATAAATTGTTCAACCACCACCATCTTGTGATCATACTATCCCCAATTGAGGCCCTTACTTGAATGACATCACTGCACTGGTGCTCCCCACGGCCACGGCAGGTGCATTGCCCTGGCCAGGGCCAGAGCTGCCAGAGCTGGGCAAAGTGGAGGCCAGAACCGCGTCGTCGCCGGCAGCCAAATCCGGGATTTCCGTCTGGAAAAGGGATCCTTCTTCGTCCTGGCGCTCCAGGCATTGGTAACTTTGAACCTTATTCGGGGGAATGTTTTTTAAATTCATCAAAAGTGGGCCCAAAAAACATGATGACCAGAACTTGACAATTTGTGACATCAAAATTTCACAGTAACCCGACCTGAACTTCCATATTGCCTTCACGATTCATCTCTTCCTGTTCTACCTCCTTTGCTTGGAATGTTTCACTCAAGATCAAATAGATTTCTTCTTCTCCGTGCACCGGGGAGACCCGGTGCTTGTTTGAAGCCTTTGCCCATTGGACAGCTTTGGCCACCATTGACCTGAGCTGCTACCCAATATTGGCTGGACTTTAGCATTTAAATATACAGCTATGGCCTTTTCCCCATTTAGAATGATAACCCCATTTGATTTAATGTCGAAAAAATGACACTTTATTTTGAGACATCCCCCAAAAGGGCCATACCTGAAACATCGAATCTCTAAACAGGTCAGCCGCAGAAGAAAAACATACAGTAGGCCCCTGACTTCGACCAATGCTCTTTTGACTCCAAGTATTGCTTCGTAAACCAACCACCTGACTTTGCTTTCTCTATGGCCTTTGTGAATTTCTTTCGCACTTGCACTTCCAAAGTCTCAAAGCTTCCGTGGGCACGGAAAAGGCGTTGGAGTTCCTCACCTTAGAACTAGTACTTCCCAAAGAAACTATATACCTGGTTGCATAACACAATGTGTTATTGTCAAATGCCGAAGAAATGTAACAGCAAATCAGCTCAACAAATCTACCATGGGACGCCCTGAGCTTGTTTTCCACATGCGTAGAGCATCAGGGGAGCACTTGACTTTGCCACCCTTTGGCCGAAAATACCGGTAGAGCCTTGTGGCAGGGAATCAAAACATCTTTACCCATGACTTGTTTCGAGATGGAATCCTTTGATTGAAATTTCAAACATTTTGGGATGGCCTCCAATAGTTTGGGTCCCGCCCATTTTGTGGCTCCGACGCCACTTGCGAAATCGAATCGTCGCCAACATCCGACTCAGCCACCGTAGGTGTGGGCACTGCAGCAACTGGACCAGAGTTCTCGGAGGACTGGCCCGGTTGGGATGCAACAACTGGGGTGGGAGCAGGCACTGGGGCTGGAGTAGGGGGTGACAACGATGGTGAATTCAACCCGGTACGGACTGGCTCTGGTGTCTTCAAGGGGGCCACCTTACTATGTGCAGCAGCAACATCACTGGCTGTTGCGGGGATAGTAGGCAAACTTTCAACAGAAGCCCCAGAAGGCAAAGTTGGTGGGACTTGGGAATCTTGAACAACTCCAACAGGTTCAGCTTGAACTGGAGTGGGTGGAACTGCCATGGAATCCTCAGGGATCAAGCGATCAGGTGTTGGGACAGTCCCATACTCAAACGGCCGTGCTGGATAAATATCAGCAGGAGAATTGGTGGAACCACCCTGGCTTGGGGACGGGTTCCCAGCACAGAACTCGCCAGCTGATTGCATTGTCAATGGTGCTCCTTAGATGCACCCCATGAAACTTGTGAACTTCTACACATGTGCATGGTGTGCGCGGTATAATTTAAGCTGGTGCATTCATAACCCACAGAGGCAAGACTCCAGGTACCTCAGGATCAGGACCTTCAGGCCTAGCCACATTGCTCAACTTCCTCCGCAAAGCTTCCACCCGCTCCCTGCGAGCCTAAGCTGTAGTTTGCGCGTGCGCAGGCATGCACACATGAGGCACAGTAACTATGACAAATAGATTTTAAAATATAGAGAAAAGCGAACAAGGAGCTGAAATCAAAGCTTCAAGATCCCTCTTTCGGGATGCCATGTCAGACTGCGTGACCATGTTGACACCTTCCAGCAATGTTTTTGCTGAATGAAGACGGGAGGTCATTCCCCGTCAAAAAGCTGGAAGCCAAAAAGCACTGAGGTATGCCGGTTAAAGGATGGAGGTGGCTGCAAAACAACACTTGGTCACCACTGATGTCCATGATGCCAAGGATTTGGCAAAGAATCACTAAATCTCTCCAGGGTTTGTGGTTATAAGCCCTTCTTCCTCTTTCTGGGATACAAAGGCGCCCAACAGATCATATGATTTTGCAAATGAAGATTTTGAAACTAGTACACTTTTTCAGATTGCGCTCGTTTGCACGAAATTGCGCTCGTTTGCACCGAATTGCGCGCGTTGTGCGCTCCATTTTTTGTGGCATAAAAACCACAAATCTGGCATTTGTGCAACCAAAACCATTTGAAGCATTCGATGGGTCCACCGGTCTTCTATATTGCTGGCAAAGTAGACATCCCAGAGTATAAAAGGGGTTAATTCTCATCAGGTGGATCTGAATCCCCATCAAACTAAGCTGGCGCATCTTTGCATAACAAGCTGACTACTCTGCAGTCTTAATTGGCATCGGTTTCGCAATCCCCCTGCTGAAGCGACATGAGCTCATTGGTCAATGCCGGATCTCCAAGCACCTGGGGTACCACATGTTGCTGGTTAGCATGGGCATAATTTGGAAATACTTCCTACCAGAGCAATATATACCGTACCATCCATTGGAACAGGGAACATGATTCTTCAGCTCCATGTAGAAGCTGTCCATCGTTGGCTTCCAATCATTGGGTATCCTTTCAGGGCAAGGTTAGCAATTTTCCCGGTGGTTTGCCAACACTAAAGAAAACCTCCATAAAGAAAAAGTGCCAAAAAGGAACCCCCTCCCCCGGGGGGGGGAGGGGGGTTCCTTTTTGGCTGTTTTTGGGGAAAGCCAACGGGAAAATTACAAGGCAAGGTCGCAATTTGCCACCGCCAAAACGGACCCCCGAAAGTCTACCAAACCATATTATTTTTTCTTTATAGGGGGTGGTAAACGAATAGTAAATGTGCAGGCATTCTTCATAGAATTGCAGGCCATGGTTAGTCCATAGAATCACTGATCAATCTTGAAGGCAAAAGGAATCCATTTGTTGGCAACAACTTCTATTGTGATTTAGACTCTATGAACAGCAACCCTCTCCTGCACCTAGAGGATGTCATTAGGTATGTGACTACTGGGAGTAGGTTAGCCTCCTCCCAGCAGTCCCCTAAAGGGAGGAGTTCAAATTGATCCCTTTCCGACATCCATTTGTTATATTGTGGCTTGAAACGAAGATCACGTCGCGCAGGACAAGATCCAATGTGATTCTCAAAGGCATGGAGCAGGTTCCTCCCGTACTGCACGGGATACGTCCTGGGCCAGTCTCACAGGGGAATACCGTACAGTACCATACTTTACCAAACCAGGTGAACACCATTTAAATGGGACCCCTGGGTATCAATTACAAAGCAAATCTTTTAAGATATGTGGCAAGAATCTGGGAGGAACTCAAGGCAGGAAGCCCATGAAAGCATTTTTTTCCCTTTGAATTGGTGTATTTCTGAACAGTCTTCGAGGTTGTCTTGCTTTCCCTTTCATGTTTGGTAAGCGTTCCCAGGTCCAATTGGTATATTTCACGCATGTTTGACCACAACCACGTTCTCTTTGGGCTTGGCCCTCCATGGTGCATCATCCATAGTGCGCACCGGTATACCTGAGCATATGTCATTTGGAAGGGTTAGTATACATATCAGCATGTTTCTAAGGAATGGCTTATAATATATAATATAGAATAGGGTTTAACAAACCATGCATCACCAAGTCCATAGTTCAGCTGTCAACTTTCAAACAAAACTCAGTTGAGTCTAGCTGCATAAAGGACATGGTTTACCATCCAATCGAAGCGCCCCCATCGGGGGAGTAAGGAGTTCTGCGGTTGCTCTACCACAAAAACGCAGTTGACAGCTGCGCAAAGCAAACAGACCAGAGTAGTCCTTAGTCTTGGAATCGCAATGGATCGTGCTTTCACGGGTTCAACTTCATGATAATATATTAGTGTTGCAAGTAGAATGCTCGAATCAAGCAGTCCGATCTAATATGCAATGGGAGCTTCCTGGATGCCATACAATTTGATTTCCGTACCCATTCCAGGAAAATGTTGCCGTAGGCGTTGACGAAATTTCTAAGGGAAGTGCCCCTAGCAGGGACGCCCCAACTGCTGCAATCCATCCCAATGGCCACCAGTCCTCCAGGAGGCATCCCCATCACCAGCCATAGGACGAGCCTCGGGCAGAGATGGGCCAGGGAATAACTTGGAAATTGCTGGCAATAACCTGTGCCCCAAGCCCTTCAATATAGTATCCTCTACTGAGAAAAGGGAACTACGTTGGGATTTTAACAGGCATGTATCCAATAAGCAGGCTAAGAATATGTTAAAAACACGGGCTTAGGTGAAACTATTTTTCTGCCATGATGAATCCACCGTGTAAACCACTACCATATCTTAGCGCGTTCCAGAATAAGCGAAGGGATTTATAAAAAATTACCCCTAACAGCAGTAATTTTTTCGATGGTCATCATAGACCCCCTTATTCGTTACTGGTACATTTTCTAACCATAAGATATGGGTCAGCGTGCAAACCATAAGTTTGAATTTTCAAAAACGGAACGCAGGAAACCACCATTCTTGTGGCCGCAACTTTGCTATCAATCATCGGGTTGGCAACAGAGCAGGCCAAGAAAATCTAACAAACTCAGGAAGGAGTTCGTTTTGAAAGCAAACCTGGTCAACAAAACCGCTCTTCAATCAAACAAGGCAGCGTCATAGATTGAAATGGAAGGCCAACTTGAAAGAATGGTTTCTTCAAACCCTACAGTGGAAGCCTCAACCCCGGCGAGAAGCAGGAAACCTGCCGGTTCCAAAAAGTCCATTGCAGTTTTGTGGAAGTCGCGGTCCACACTTGCTGCTCGGTAACCGCTTTCAAACCTAGGCAGCAGGTCTTCTGACAGTAAGGCTGCTTGGGCCCAATGGAAAACATGGGGATGTGTCAAAACAAGAAGGATCCCGAAACCTTGGAATTTCTATGTTGAAATATTCCCATTACGCTGGGGCTTGTACCATGCTTTTGATATCGACTGTTGTCCAGCGAATATGTCCACCACATCGAACCCAGGATTGGGTACCATCATCTCAGAAGACCATCCTAGAAGGAGCACCTAAGCAATCAACAGGGCAGCGAGGTAATGCACGTGGCAGCAATGGCAATTGATGTCATAGCAATTCTGAAATGACACAGAATCTTGAGGCATAGGCTAGCGCAATCAGCACCTCAGTTGGTAAGGGTTTTTCGAAGTAACGGTTTTATCAATGAGGTGGTTCCTAGAAATGTGCGTTCTACTTATTATGGCGCGCCCTAAAATTGAGCAGCCCCTCACATTAAAAAAAATCTGGGGTGTGTATGAGTTTCAAGATCCTGGTGTTTGTTGGACAAGTTCTCAAAGTAAACACATCTAAGTTCCAGTCCTTTGGAGCTTGCACGTGCTGAAGGGTGGCTACAGGGTTTTTCATCATATCTCCTATTGGCCAATATTTTCAGCCTTGGGTTTTCAAAAAGCTGCGATAGGAGGTCATCTGATCCCACCGGCTGATGGCTTCACTGCTGGCTGCTGGCTGCAAACATGCCCAGGATGACGTCGGAGCAGCTGCGCCTGCACTGCCCAAGTGCCAGCTTGGGAAGACCGTGGAGGCATTGGTGACCTGCGGGCCAGGGCCACGATTAATTGTGGAATTCCACCAAATAAAATGTATTGGGTTCTCGTGGCTTTCAATTGCCCAAAAACACCCAAAAAGTAAAATGTATTGGGTTTGATGAGCTGAACACATGACCCCGAGTCACCTTCAAAGCCCAACATCTTGCAAACTGGGTTGTGTATCAAATTGCAAATGCGGCACCACACATTTCACTCACTGCGGGCACACTGCATGGGACATCGCCCACTGCAGTTCACACAATGCTAAGTCTTTCCACTTCAAATGGAAATTTGGAAACTTGCTGTGCAAGCTAAGACCCAAGACAGCTTGTTTTCAAGCTGCACGCCCCAAACCAAGTTCAGCTGCCTAGTCAGTGTTTGCGTATGCCTTAGCTTCAAGTCACCATGTGGAAATCATCCAAAGTTGAATGGAATGGACTAAAAACGGAAACCCTGGCCCTTTTTGATTTACTATGATTTTTCCTCCAAATAAAAAGTACTGAAGCATTTCAGTGCTACCTCGCGTCCAAGGTCTTTTGCGGTTTTCTCATCTTTACCCTCTTTCAACGCTGCGACTTTTGCTCTGTGATACGCTGCTGATTTCCTAGACAACTTTGCCTTTGCTGCTGCTTTGGCATCGCTGTTCTTCTCATCTCCCTTTGCACGTTTGGACTTAGTCTTTTCTACCTCTGAGTTTTTGCTTTTGCTAGATGTGGATCCTTTGGGGGCCCTGGCCTTCCTGCGTCTGGAAGGCTTGTCCTTGGAACTGCTGGGCTTCTCGTCGCTTTGATCCTTGGTTGTGGTGGAACCCTTGGAACTGCTGTCTCGTTTGTCCAGCCCTGTGTCGTCCTGGGTGGGTTTCCGCTTGCGTGCTTTGCTCTTCGGGGCCAAAGTAGTGTTAACCTTGCGGTCCTGGCTCTCACAAGGGGGAACCTTTGGCTTCAACTTTTTCCCAACGGTCTCCTCATCATCTAGCTTCGGTTTCTCCTTCCCATCTGATGCCTGTCCCTCCTCTTTCTTTCCCTTGCGACCCTTGGTAGTTTCAACCTTTTTGCCCTTGGTCTTGCTCACCTTGCCTGGCTTTTCATCCTTGCAAACCTTGTCTTCCTTCTGCTCATCCTGATCCTCTTCCACATCTTCCTTCTTCTTCCTAGTCCTGCGTCTCTTTGGCTTCGGCCCATCTGACTCCTCATGATCCTTGTAACCTCTTCCTCTTCCTCTACCTTTCCCTTTCCCTTTCCCTTTCGCCTTTGTTTTTTGATTTTCCGGTTTGATAGGGCGAATGTTGTCCAATGCAGCCGGGCGATCAGATCCACCAGGGTCAGAATCCTCAGGGCAATCGTTTGTAATGCGTAAGACTTGATAAAGACCAAAATTGACCAACATGTTGGAAACATTTTTTGGGAACACAGACAAATGCAAAACCAAACGATATGCAGTATCCTCTTTGGACTTTGGCTCTGTGTCTTGATGGCTTTCAACACTGGCACCAGACTGCAACTTCATCCCGTGATCGAGTCCAGCACTGGGTTCTTTGGATTGGTGAACAGCCATGCCCTTTTCAGTACTGGTAACGACTTCACCACCACACTTATGGGAATGGGAATCATGTTCTTCCTCCCCAAGTCGAAGGGTTTTGAGGCGAAGGATTTCAGGAATTTCCTCTGGGGCCCCTGAATCATGTGCAGGTAGTGGCTGCGACTCTGGCTCAACTGGAAGTTCAATCTCCAAGGTGGGCATCGGCAGGGTGTCGAGATTGTCTGGACCTAGGCCATCGGATAGATCGAATGAATTTTCTTTTAGAACTGGAAGGCCACCAGAACGAAACACAAAATTTGAATAGAGTGCCAGTGTGTGCTACAGAAGATAACCAAATTTCAAATATGCTAGCATAATTCCTAACTATTTTTTGTTGAAAGCAATCCCATGGAACATTTTTAAGGGCCAAGAAACACACAGAGGGAGGCTGGGCAACCACAGGCTTGTGCACCACCGGTGGTGTCGTAGAGGAATTGCAGGGCGTTGCAGGTGGTCGCAAGGCAATTTTTGGGTCTACTTTTTCCAAAGGTTGCTTTGAAAGAAGTATGGCTTGTTCAAGCTCTGCCTCTTCATCCTCAAGTCTTTGGAGAGATTCTAACGTCTCTAGCTGTTCCATGGCATCCATCAGTTCCAGCTCTTGTTCCATGAGTTCTAAGATCAGCTGTTGGTCTTGTAACGATTCTTCAGCTTGTTGAGTTTCCATCTTTGCTACTATCTCAAAAGCAGCTTCCTCATCCCCATTTTTTAAAGCTTCATCCAACATCTTTCCCAAATTTTCCCCATGTCCGGAAACTGGTGGTGGACCTGGTTCACTGTTGGGAATGGCCACATTGGCTGGGACACATGGTTGACACGGGGCGGACTTGATGAAATCCCAGGACCCCACTTTTCCACATTTCCGACATTCCCCACCATTCACCCGGCACTTGACAATGTCATGGACACCGGGTGGAAGTCGACTCTGCCACTCATCGTCGTTGGTATCATCATCACCTCCGAGAGATAGGTAGTGCGGAGTAAAATGGAGGGAAAATAAACCAACATGGGCTCATATGGGCTTGCAAAGTTTCAGCTAACTAGCAATTGATCATCAACCCTGAGCTCATACCAGGATCTGGCCTGCAACAAGTGGCTGTCGCAACCAAGAAGGCTCACTGGCACCTGGTGTTTGGGCCGGGCTTGAAATAGTGGGGCATAATATCCTGAACTGAAACACAAATGCGCTGGATCCAGCATGGGAATTTTCCACTTAGTTTCGGATTGTCCTGTCATTTTCATCTGTTTTTCTTGACGTGTAACAAGTGTCCTGGAAACCTTTTTCTTGGGGGTCAAAAACGGGCTGCTAGGACACTTGTTGAAATTCAGTTCAAAATGGAAAATTGCCAATCTAGCATGAATAAATTAAGTAAGGCACCCAGATCGGTAACCACCATTTTGGCGTCATCAGCGCTCTCAGTGGAGCAAGGGGCTCGAAGAGAATGTTCTGGTGGAACTGAAGCTTCAGCACATGCCTCCTGTTTAAATTGGAATTTTCAAACTGTATATTATTTTGTTTCATTGAGCTGGGCTCAGAGTACATAAGATCGGAAAAGGTAGGACACAGATTTCTCAGTTTGTCAATCAGCTACTGTCCTTATCATCATCCATAGGCTCTTCATGGGGTTCTACGGTCGGGTCATCCTCTGCCTCTTCCTCCTCCCATTCCTCATCTTCATCCCCATCTTCATCGCCATCATCAGCTGGGTCATTGGGCTCTGGTTCTTCACCAAGTTCACCTGAGTCAGATAGGCCGGTGTCAAAAAACATTTAGATATGCAGTAGAATATGCGGGTATTTTAAACAAGGATTGAAGAAAGAAAAGAGGAATTAAAGAGGATGACCAGTCATGTTGAGGGACTACATTTTGGTCGGGGACCTCGTGGACTCAAATCAGGAACGTCGATGCCAGCAACCTGCATCAATTCCCGAATCCCTGCCTCCCGGGGCCTGTGGCCCCTCTTGGCTGCTCGGTTGAACAGGTACACCAACTTGCGTAGAATCCATGCCTCTGCACGGACCACGCGACCTAAGTCGGCCACTAAAAAACAACTTTGCCACATCAAATATATGGGCTCTTACATCCCTATGGTGGGTCTCAATACACCAGTCAATTTAAAACCACACATATTTTTATACCTACAAACAGGCCTGCATGGGGTATTGTACTAGCCAACATGAACCAGGTTCCCACCTAATGCATATACCCGTGCCATAACATATAATGTTCCGCTAATTGGATTGGTTCCCAGGCACGGGTGGGAAGTTTCTTCCCCCGGGGCCGGCAATGATGTAGAAAAGCTTCCACAGCTTCGCCCAGCAAGTCGATAGATGGTCTCAAGCCTGGGCTGTCATGTACTGACTTGGGACCCCTGAAAAACATGAATAATTAGGTGAAAGGTAACCCCGGGCACCACAAACATCCAACTTATGACAGACGCTTGTGTAAAATTAATTGAAGCCAAAAAACCCAAATGGCGGACAATGGGTGCCAGCACATCCTTGTTGGAATCCAGTTCATCCCGATCTAGGTCACTATGGTTGCCAACTTTGGCCATGATCCCACCAGCAGCTAAAAGTACCAGGTTCTCATTGCTTTTCCAATCAGCAACGACAGCCCCCACTGCATCCATGGGAGGATCCATGGAACAAGGGATGGGTCCCCCAAACACAAGGGAGATTGGTCCAAAACAGCTAGCAGAATGGTGGTTGGTGTTCCAAACATCATACTTTCCCAAAAATGAACTGTGTGAATCTGTGAATCCAAATGTTTTTTTTAACTTTACTATTTAGAATGACCTGGAAACTTCCGGTTCCTGGCCTCCCTATCGCAAGTCATAAGTCAACGGTGGAGCCATCGCAGTACCTGGAAGGCCAACATCATGGAGGGTGTCCAGGGCGTGCACGGACGCAAACACACAGGGTGGTGGGCGCACACCTCCAAGTTTGAGGAACCACACCAAGGGCCCCTTTTGAACCGCAATGGGCTCTTTGAGGCTGAGAACCCTGGATTGGAATGGTAATAGGGGGTTTATGACATGGGGTAGTTCATCATATTGAGTAACATTCTAAAATCTGTACGTTTTAGAGAAAACTGTTCGTTCAACAAAATAACGCTCGATTACCCTGTTTTAAATTAAAAAATAAACAGGCACAGAAATGTTTGCTCGTTTGAGGTTCCAGGTATATATATATATATATTATACACTGTGATTTCTAATCTATAATTTTGGGGTTGTTTTGCATAACAAAAACTGATGAAACTGCCCAAGCTCCTCGGAGCTTTGACATTTTCGACGTTTTTCGTGGACCGTTTTGTGAAGCGTTGATGAATCCCGTAGTCGCCAGGTAAGGGTGGGAAGATGGGAGGCTCCTACCGAGCCTTGCAGCTGGATGCCTGAGTGATCTGATAACGATGGCAGAACATGGCATCACTATGTTGGAAGATCAAGCGCTACTGACGGCTATACTCTAAGTATCTCTAAGTCGTTTGCCACTTTGTGACGACTTGTTAGTTCAACAATGTTGAACATGGGCACATTGCAAAAATCAGCCGGTGGCAGGTTTTGGTTTGGATATGTATGGATATGTGAACATGCCACCTGTCAGGCAAGTTCGGAAAGGTCGGAAAGTTCGGTAAAGGTGGGGCCCATGGTGGGGTTGGGAACCAACAGCCAAAGCAATAGCCAAAGCAATAACAAATTCCCGAATATATATCAAGTATGCCTGTATCGATCATGATATGGAGATGCGTGGAGAATAGCCAAACTGGTTGAGGTTTGCCACATGTCCAAGCCATGGTTTTCCGTGGTTAAAGGGCACCTGAGAAGTGTTCAACTTACCTGCTGGCTGTTGATGAAAATAAAACAATACCCAAATCTACCCAATGTGGCAAATTATGACCAGATAAATAGATATACATAGTGAGTATTATAGATAATCCAATAATAATGGGTATAGTAATATTATACTATGCCAATGGGTAGTAATAAATATCTCCTAGTAACAGTATTATTATTTATACCCAATATTATAGTGATACCCAATTATAATCCAATAAGAAACGTTCTTAGCCCATCTGCAGGCGATTTCGATGAGGATCCTGGGAGCGCGCGGCCAAGGTTTTTGAAGATCGCAGGGCGCAAACCCGCCAGGCGCGCTTTGCGCGCGCCGGGCCCGATGATCTGTCGATTTTTCTCATGGATTTTCCATGAAAGAAACCATCTATAGCTATTGGGAAAAATCTCCATTAGAAAGGCCTCCATATTGTGACATGACATCAATGTGCATTTTGTGACATTAATATTATATGTATTAACGGTATACTTATATAAATAGATGTACAGTGTGTATATCACATGTATAAATAACTATGGAGATTAATCAAGTTTGAAGAGTCGCTGTCAACAAGCTATCACTTTCCAGTTGGATCTAAGTGCAGGTTGGTTCCAGTCATGTTTCTTTCCAAACAAAGGAGCTTTCTTTAGGCCAACGAACAGACGTTGATGGCAATGCTTCTGAAAGAGGTGTCTTTCAATCACACAGCTTTCCGGCTATGGTTCTTTGCGCAAGTCTAGCATTTAAAGTCACCCCTGGGCGTGTAAAATTGATTTGAGTCTCAGTCAATGTGTCCGTTCCCTGTGTTCCTTGAAACTTCTTAACATTGTACCCATGACGGATCCATGGTGCTAGATATGGTGTGCCATGGATCCCATCAATATACCCCAGTCATGTTAGCATATTTACCAGCACCATGGATCCTATGGGGTATTCAAGTCTCCACGGTGCTCCTGGAAATGCCCAACAGCGGAGGATTTTGAGCTTCAGATGAAAATCCTGCGAGAGGCCATATGGCGGGGCAAGAGCTAGGCAGCCATGGTTGTCATTGGGTAAAGTTAACTATGCTTCAAAATCAGAAAAAAGTGGTGTAGAAACTACACTGCAGGTCTCATGTTTTTCTTGTCTAGAGTTTAAAGAAGGCCAGGATTTTCATCATGGGTTTTCCTGATTTTCGCTTGTGAAAGACCCTGGTTCCGACAAGCTCCGCTGGAAAATTGCCGATGCTTTCAGGCCGAAGTCATTTGCACAACAACCATTGCAGCAGGACATCGGAATCGGAATGTTCCCATGATATAAAATCACCAAGACACGATGTTTCCATTTAAAACCTACAAATTTGTAGGTTCTAGGTTCCAATGGTAATTGAAGTATATTGAAGTTAGTCTAAAATCCCTCATCAAGTTCATGACCTGCCCAGAAATGTCGAATCAGCTTGCAGGTGATGTGACTTGTTGTGTTTAGTCTGGTTATCCTTGATTTGGAATCCATAAGTGACGGGTCCTGCCCCAATGCCAGAGTCAGGAATGGATTTTCTGGCACGGCTCTCCAACTTTGAGGCCATCTTGGTGGATGAAGTTGCTCAGGTGCGCTTCTTTTCGCAGATCTTTGAGTGGTTTTCACTACACATCACGAGTGCTTCTAAGCAGTTCTTCAATCCAAAGAAAGTTGCTGAATCCTCGGATATCTTCCATTGGATTGAAGGGATTTTTTTCAGAGGAACCCCCATCCCCATCCTATTTTTTCATATTTTTTCAATATAGTTCACGGGGGAAAAGCCGTTTTCCCCATGGAAAACACATGGAGAAGCCAGGCAACAGAGCTCTCGACTGCAGTACCTGTGATCCTGCGCGGCGTGAGGGGCACCAAGGGTGGTTTGACTCGTATGACCGTCCCGGGAGAATGACCAATCAATGACATGGCTTTGTTTAAGGTGATTTTTTGATGTTCCCATATATTCCCATATTTTCCCAATGGAAAACCCACCATTTGGGGAATCTACAGGGAATATATGTTATATGTTTTTTGAAGCCCTGAAGCAAATCAAAGATGATATGGTATGTGATATGTGGCTAGCCCTAAAATTGGATATGGATATGTGGGTACCCTGAAATGAATCAATGAAAACCAATGATATGTGATATGATATGTCGCTATGATATGGTATGATATGGTATGATATGGTATGATATGGTACGACATGGTATGATATGGTATGAATATGGTATGATATGGTATGATATGGTATGATATGGTATGAATATGGTATGATATGGTATGACAGGCCTTTGGTAGCCCTAAAGTTGGATGATTAGTACATAAGACAGACTATAAGAATCTACTGTACGAGATGACGAATCCATCTGCAGTTTGTTGGCACTTGCACTGTGACACGCAAGGAATATGTTGAAATGCAAAATAAGAGGGGCTCACAGCGGCATGCTGCGGCATAGCTGCTTCTAGTGCACAAAGTAGAAAGATAGAAAGAGGAGAAACATGCAAAGCACTTGAACCAATCTCGAAGCCCATGTCTTTTCTTGTGTTTCGACAAATGGTGGAGTTACCGATGTGACATGAGATCTGAGCTCGTTTCGTCAATTGAAGTGCTTTTATTATTTATCCATTGCATCTATCATCATCTATCAGAATCTATCACCAAAGGAGGGGCAGATTCACGTCATGATCATAAAATTGACAGAGGTGATTTATATACCAAAACTCTTGATTCTGGGGCACCGGGCTTAGCTTTCTGGACTTTTGTGGCAAGTACTGGCCAATATTTATTCAGTGAGTCAATGACTTTTAAATATGTTGGAAGATTGAACACTAAGCAGGTAAAGTCCGGTTTGTTGAAGATTGAACACTAAGCAGATAAGGTGAATCATATGCCATAAATGGATATAAATGGTTGAATGAACCATGCTGCTGACTTGAACTTGGGGGGCATTCAAGTTCAGCTCAGACAGAGGCCAACCGCCTTGTGCTGGTGGGTGACCACTGTCAGCTTCCGTCACTCGACAGGGATGGATGGGTCTACGAGCGGAAAGGTTCAAGACCAATGAGTTTGGGGAGCTTGTGAATAGACAGATTGGATATAGGACTGACGTGAATGAAATCTGATAGCGTTATAGAAGTTCTGGAGCTCTGACTCAAAGTCATTTCAGCCATTTCAGCACGTAGCATGCTGTTAGACATAATTCCTATTTGGTGCAAGACATGTAGAGTTCGGGTTTCCTAAGAGTTGGTGATAAATCCAAGAAATCGACGTCGCCGTTTTTAACTCCAGCGAGCTATGGCGCATTCCTGAGGCCTGCAGTGTTGTCCCCTGAAGCAGAACTACGAGGGTTGTCGGTGTCTGTGTACTCCCGCCTCGTACAGGCACATGAATGGGACATGAATGGGACATGTCCAAACCATGTCCAGACCATTCACATCAATTCACATCATCTTGCTGCAAAACGTCAATTAGGAGGCTGAGGCTAGTGACTACCCCATAGGATCCATGGTGCTGGTATATATGCTAACATGACTGGGGTATATTGATGGTAAATGTTACCATATATAGCATACATGGATCCTATGGGTACTGTAGTGGGTGTCATTGTGTGTCATGAAGGCGTGTCGTTTGCATGTTGTGTGTTATTTAAGGCACCACGGGGGGTTCAAAAACGGCATCCTTACAAAAAATTGGCACCCCTACGTGATGGCCAGTGATTGTTGCTGGCATTCCATGGTAATTGAGGGTATGAGCAACGGATTGCATACTTGCACGGCTCTCAAAATAGGTCCCTGTAAGGGGTGTGCAATAGAAGCCCCTTGAAGAATCAAAAACTACAACCCTTTGGGCGCCACTTAGAGGGACCTGGTATATCATAGTAATATAATATAATATAACATAATAATATATTATATACGTATATATATATAATAACATAATATTATTATAATATACATATATATATATATATATTAGATTGAATGATTCTGCACCGAAGAAGTCATGTCGTATTATCCGCCCCAGGCCTAGCAGTGGATCATAAGCCTGTTATCCCCAGAGACATCAATATCATCAATGCTCTTCAGGGCAAACATTCTCATTGCAACTCAACATAACTCACCGCAATTCTGGTTGGTCTAATCAGTCTACCCTCTGGTAAATTTAACATAACTATGGAAAATCACCATTTTCAATGGGTAAGTCCACTATTTCTATGGCCATTTTCAATAGCTATTTTGACATAACCAGAGGGTAATCCCTGAGTCAGCGATCTCCATCTCGACATCTCGAGACTATGCCCGGATGCGATGCCACAGGCGGGCGGATTGAAGCCTTTCATGCTCAACACGTCCTGTCCTTGGTGGAAGCTACGGGAAATTGTCGGGGGTCCCCGGGTCCCCCATGGTTGGTTCCCAACATATTTGCCCCAAGGTTGCTGAGGTTCCGAAATGAATTCATGAATAAAACCATGGATAAAACCATGGATAAAACGGGAGCTCAAAAACGGATCAATAAGCATGAAGTGGCTATTGGTCAAAACCCTGGCACCTAGTGAACCCCAAAATAGCTGGTAAATGGATGTTCATCCCATTAGAATTGATAATAATAGGTTTTGACCCACCCCCAAGTCAAGTTTCCTAAGCGCAGACATGGTGCCTAGGCAATACCGATCACATCCCAAATTGGCCGAGTTTTCAAGCAAGGCATTGCTGCGGATCTCTGGGAACACATGGGGATGGGTCAAAACCCTGGTACCGTGCCGTGAACCCCAAGTCATAGCTGGGATTTATGGATGTGCATCCCACTAAAAATTTGTATCTATAGGTATTGACCCATACCCACATGATTTGGCAGCAAAAAGATCTTGGACCGCCAGATTTCACGTTTCTTTCACCATGAAAGATTGGGCTATAATGTCAACCCCGGATTAATACACCATGATTTATTAATTAGGGGGGTATTCCCCCAATAGTCATAATCTGATACTTAAATGGTATGCCCCCAATTAAACAACCTAGGGGTTTATTAATCCAGGGTTGACATTATGGTGCATGTGGCAACTGAGAGTGAACTTGCCAGGCAGGTCGACTGAACTGTTCCCATGTGCAGCCTGTGCAGCAGGCCTTCTACGACGGCCTGCTCAAGAGCGGAATTGAGGCAGTTCAGGGGAGGAAGGCACTGGTCCAGATGAGAACCCATAGGATCCATGTATGCTATATATGGTAACATGGATCCCATCAATATACCCCAGTCATGTTAGCATATATACCAGCACCATGGATCCTATGGGGAATGATAACTATCCAACTTCGATCCAATGCGAGCTCAACAAATATCCAAAGACTTTCAGTATCCGCTGGCATTTTTTTGGGTTCAGTAAGCCTGTTCGGAATCTTCACTGATTGTTGTTTTTGTTAGCCGGAGTAATGCCATTGCTTCGCCCTGTTGGTTTCATAACGAATAACTTTGCTACATCCTCGAATTGGATGCCTGGGATATGTTTTTTCCCCAAATCTAGGTCAATCTTAGATGGATACAAACTTATCCTAACCAGTCTTTTGGTATCAATGGGAATATCTACATGTCACAGCAACGAATTTAATTTTTATCAATGTGTTTTTTTCCCAAACCATTTGTTTGAATGATTGCCATAACCCATAGGATCCATGTATGCTATATATGGTAACATTTACCATCAATATACCCCAAATGTTAGCATATATAGCATACATGGATCCTATGGGTTATGGCAATCATAGAATGACTGGGATATTATGAAAAATTGTCATTTTCCCAAAGGTTTAGATGACGAAGCGCTTACAGCATTGACCTGGACATGCCTAGGGCCTAGACCTTGGGATGGGGCTGGGTGTTCCCGCGGCCAGGCCACTCAACGTCTCTTGCCTGCGGGAGTGTGAGGAGCCTGGTTACAGTTAGCGCCAAAAAAACCGGCGCTTCCACTGGACATTCACTTCAAGAATCCTGGAGAAAACATG
Source organism: Cladocopium goreaui (assembly GCA_947184155.2). Taxonomy (NCBI): domain Eukaryota; class Dinophyceae; order Suessiales; family Symbiodiniaceae; genus Cladocopium; species Cladocopium goreaui. Next base: position 239,417 of record CAMXCT020006517.1, read on the forward strand.
AGAAAACTGGTAGCCTCTGGTTATGACTAACATAATTAGCTATGGAAACATATGGAAACCATGGCCCATTTACAGATACCTCTTCCCAGCTACAGATACTCCATATTTATCATGGATTTTCCAGTTCGCTATGTCTGGTTTTAATGGTTTCGAACATTTTTTATTTTTCCAATTTTTTCCATATATTGGGAATAATAGGGAATAATAATCCCAACTAACTTTCATATTTTTTGGGAATGTCATAATCCCAACTAACGAACTCCATCATTTTTCAGAGGGGTAGGGCTCAACCACCACCAGGAAAATTCTGGAAGCACAGGGGCCACAGGGGATTTCCTCGAGGCCGTGGCCGAACAGCGAATGTCCCATAGCTTTCGTCAACGTGGATGCACAGGAGCGTTCAGCTGTGCCTTTTTTTATCCTTTTTTGGTGATGTTACATGTTGCCAGTGACCAATTCATGATTCATCTAGAATATTGTGGATTATTCATGATTATTGTGGATTCTTGATGAAAGAAATCTGGATTATTGCGGATGATTCTGGTATAGTGATGTGGTTTGGTCACGTTTTTTCTTGTGGGACAGCAGCATCACCACTTGCTGCAGGAAGAATTGGAGGGCGACTCCAAGGTTGGGCCCTACATCTGGCAAACTTAAGGAGCTGTCAGAGGCATAAGAATCAGTCAGATGATATGATATATCCTTCATATGTCCTTTATATATGTCCTTTATATGTCTCCTTATCTATTGTGCCATCCACTCTGGAAAGTTTCAGGGGTTTCCTAAGTCAAACAACCAGATTTGAATGGTTTGGAGGAGCTCTGTTCAAGAGGTCTGTCGATTACTGGCTGTATCTTGCCAGCGTTCGTATGCGATACTTTCAACCCATTGGCAGCTGAGCTTCTAGCACAGCAAAAGCAGCCAGCCAGCCATGTGCCCTTACCATTGAAAAAACACAAAAAAGTTGATAGAAATCTGTGTCCCAGGGTTCTGGTTTTCTGGTTGCGGCTGGTTTTCTTTTGACCACGGCCCCCCCCCAAATGATTGCAGATCATGGGTGGACAGCATGCTCCGAAGCTGAAGTGATTTGATCATATTTTGAATCATATTTCTTATTTGTTCATATTTCTTCCTTATTTCTCCTGTTGAACATTGATTCATCCGCTGAAAGTTTTTTTCGCGGTTCCTGGTTCCTTCCACATCAATCCCACAGGAAATGCGGTTGCGATTTGCGTCAGGCCAATTCAGTGGAAGCACAACTGCTTGCGAATGTGGTCGGCAAGGCTGGACCTGGGGACCATGTTGGGAGCCCAGCGGAATGTCCATTGGGACACCAAGATACCAAGTTGTTGGGCACTGTAAAATTCTGTAAACCTGGCTGAATTTCCATGAATTTCCTAGAAGTTTCTTACTCAAGAAAACAGTCTCTTGATGTTCCATTGCCATGCTCGAAGTACTGGAAGGCAGCTGAAGATGTTCCCACTGTCGTCCAGGTCTTTCAGCGGGGAGAGCTGAACGTCAGCCAGGCTTCGATGAACACTTTGAGCCGTTCCAGCGCAGAGTGTGTTTTTCTGAAGAAACCATACGAAAACCCGGTTAAACGTGTTACCCTCTGGTTATTTAACATAGCCATGGGAAATGACCCATTTATAGATGGTTTACCTATTAAAAGTGGTGATTTTCCATGGCTATGTTAAATAACCAAATGGTAACATCTGTTAAGACCTGTTACTGTTACATATCATATGCCTTTTATGATCTGTTATGCCAACTTCGGGACTTTCTTAAATCTTTTCGGGACAGGATTTCAGCTCTGATTTAAGCGCCAACTTGACATGTTGAGACACTGTTGGCACAGGTGGGTGTGGTGACGCCATACATGGCCCAGGCAACACCCATGATTACCGTTGCCACAGGGGGATTAGCTAAAGTGGATAAGAGTTGTTGAAACGCATTTCGACTGTGACGCATGATGACATGTTGCTTTCAGGATCTTCAACAAACTGGAGATCTCTATGAGTTCATAACTTGCAGTCCAAGGATGAACTATTATATAGTTGCCAAGGGGTACTTGAGCCGATTAAGTCTATGCCCTTGTCGTCATTGCCAATTTGATATGTATGCCCAAGGAGATTAGGCAGATGACCGCACACGCAAAATTCACTGCATTGCAGTCTTGAGCAGATTCGCAGATGTGTATGTTCATTCTACTACTCTGAAAACCATGGCATCATTCCCATTTAATGCGAACAAAATGGTGCTGCTATATTTCCAAACCTACTTAAAACTGGGTGATTTTAAGGACAAGGGCAGTCATGTTGGTATAGAAATATTCCAGCACCATGGTCCCATGGTTCCAGGGTCAAAAGCCGTGGTTATCCCAGGGTTTTGACCTTTTGGCTTGGCCCAGAGGCAAGCCGTCGTTCCAGCACGGTCAGGTCAGACGCTTGCGACCACTGCTTCGGTCGGCATGGGCGCCAAGAGAGAGATGTCACCGTGGATTGAATCTCTGTGAATCAGAGGCATTACCATCATTACCCTCTGGTAAACATACAAAAAACATCAAAAAACCATGGAAAATCACCATTTTCAGTCATTTTCAATGTGTAAATCCACTAACATAGCTATTGAAAATGACCATAAATAGTGGATTTATCCATGAATAGCATGGTGATGTTCAATGGCTATGTTAGTTTACCAGAGGGTACCAGAAGAAAATCAGTTGAAATAGACAAGAAAGAAGTATAGGGGTGTGCTTCTGGACCATTCCAAGTGGTTCGGAAGGGTGCCCTTGCGACGTGTTCCTCTGGTGAATGGCTTGGTACATGGCTTGGGTGGCTCAATGTTGAACAGATAAAGCTGCGGTGACAATTCCCCACATTTTCCCCACATGTTCCCCACATGTTCCCCACATGATTTAAGGTCTTTGAGAATACACGTCAGCAAAAAGGTCAGGATGAATCATTATATATAACTGGTTGGTGGTTTGGAACATTTTTTTTTTCAATAATATATGGGAATAATCATCCCAACTGACTTTCATATTTTTCAGAGGGGTAGGTATACCACCAACCAGATAATATGGCAAATGAAGTTTGCCAGATCAGATGGAGAAGATGTTAGAGCAGAACTCAAACCGACTCAGACTAGGTGTCAGAAAAAATGTCGCATGAATTGACGCGTCGCAAACGTCAGAATGAATGTCAGTTAAAACACGTCAGTTAATATATTATGCCGATCTGAAGATACTTCAGAATATATCAGACTACATGTCAGACTACAAACTAATTAGATGTTTGGGCGTTTGCCAGACTACATGTCAGACTACATGCATGTTTGGGCATTTGTCATAATATGCGTCAGACTACATGCCAGTGTTCATGTCATGGTATTATATGAATATATGTCCGGATGTATGTCAGGATAAGCATCCGAAGGTATTGCAAAATTCACTTATAAACATGATCTATTAAATGTCAGCATACATTCGCAGCATCATTTGGTGGCGATGATTTATGATCGTGATCACACGATTCATTTTTTGTTTGTACACATTTCAGACCACCAATCCATAGCCCTTCCCATGAAAACCTCCACCTTTCATGTTGTTTTCCCATTGCCACAATGTGGGGCCCCCCAGTAATAAGTTGGTTTAGATTCACCCCATTAACTGTAGTTATAAGATTGTTATAAGTACCATAAATCATATAGTTATTGGAGTTATTTGCACCAACTTAGCTATCCAACGGGGGCCCCACATTGCCAGGAGGGCGTAATCCTGAGGTCATTCCACACGGTTCGGACTTTCGCCTCTTAGAGTGCGCCTCTGTGGACAACTTCCAGGGACGTGAGAAGGCGGGGAAATTTTTGATTTGAAAAACGCGTCAGTTTCATACTGTGGTTGCGAAATCCCGCACCAGTTGATCACTGAAATTGGAGGTACCTACCATATATAAGGCCTATGTAAGGCCTATGTAAGGGAATATCCCCACAAAATATGGCCTTATATGGTACAGTACCTCCATTTTAGGATCCTGAAATTCCCATTGAGTTGATAGATGGATAGGGTCTCAACCATCCAAGGTGGTGTAGGATTTCGCAACCATCCACAGTATGATTGAAATTGATCATGTCAATTATGTTGTTTGGTGCTTCTGATGTTGATTTATTTTGCATGTTTTACTGAAGGCTGCAAGTTGAGTATGATGCTGCAGTTGGCTTTGTATTTGGGTTGGGTTCTCGTTGCTGGCCCACGCTGATTTGGCTGTGGCTGTGACAGGCTTGTGCTTTCGTGCATCGCAATGGGAAAAGCAACATGGTAATTCGTATTCATATTTGCCACAACTAATGTGCAATATATGAAATGTTTTGAAATGTCATGGTAATTCGCAACATCGCAATGGGAGAAGCAAAGTGTGACCACAACATGCCACAACATGCCAAGCCCAATCTCACAGATGAGATCGCGACACTGCCCAGGAGCTCATAGTGTTCTCTGCAGTGCGAAGCAATCGAGCAGGACGGGTAGCAATCGAAGACCGCAATCGATGTGAAGAGTTTGATGCAGAACGATTAATATGGACCCTTCCGGACCAATCCGGAGACAGGAAATGTTGGTTTCCTGGCTGACTGGCGAAGATTAAACGCTGGGATCCCTACGGCAGTATGTCTCGGGAAGGAGAAAAAACGTCAGCGATGACAAAAGGTTTGGTCATATTACGCAGCTTATGAATTATTTAATATGATTCCATATTCATCCATATTCACCCATATTCGATGTTTGCCGTTGAACAAGTTGTTTGAAGACTGTCATTGGAGCATTGTTTGCAAGAATTCCAAAAACAACAACTCCAGATCTTGTTAGATCGTCAGGTGATGTTGACGCGAGCACGTCGTGGATTGCTGATTTTTGGTAATGCTGCAACGTTGAAGCAGGACACCAAAGGGCTGATTTCCCACTCATGCTATTCTGCGTGAGTGTGTGTGTGTGTGGATGTTTTAATCCCTTGCCGCTGTGTGTTCATCCAGTATCAAGATGTATCAAGATGTATCAAGTGGTTTACGCTGACATGTCACTACATATGTTTATCTTGCAGTGATCTGCTGCTTGTGAAATGGGCACTGCAACTTTTACACCCAGTGTTGCCATTGTTGGGGAGGTTTGGTTTGTTGCACTTGGTGACATGTCCGTGAACTAGAGCACTGTAGCTGCTGAGAAAACCATCTGCATGTGTTTTTTCAGTCTTTTCTAAAAAGAGTACAGCAAAGTGACCATCTTTGTTGATATAATAGTCTACTATATATATATATACACTATATATACTATATATATACACTATATATATACTATAGATATATATACTATATATATACATATATACTATATATATAATATAGATGTATATTACTTATCACCATTCACTGAAGGAAGTAATACCTTTCCAACACAGCCGTCAGGATCCTCCGATTGGGAGAGGATCCTGACGGCTCAGAGACGTGGTGCTGTCGCCTGCAGGACCCCACTTGGCAAAAGTGGTTGGCCTTTGCCGAGCAGCACGACTGCATGGTAGCATTCCCAGGTTGAATGTATCACACCAACGAGCTCATGGTGCTGACAACATGTGCTGGTGTGTGTGTGTGTTTATAAATTAATTACGAATCATGATGTCATTTCACAGCTTTGCCATAATATGTTGGTATACTATGTTGACATAATTATTATGTCAACATAGTATACCAACATATTATGGTAAAGCTGTGAAGCAATAAGAACTGTGACCTTTGGGGAAATTGATGTGTGCCATGTGTTTTTTTATCAGACCCTTTGGATGGAAAGCTCCTAGGTCAAAGATCTGCCAATGCCACAGGTGTACTGCAAGGGATCACCTTTGCTTGAGCCTTACAGACTGTCCAAGGATTGTTGTTCCTGTTCCGGCAACCAAACAGCTTTCATTTGATCCATTTTGTATTATTTTATATCATTTTATATCATGTCCATTCATGTCTATTCATGTCTTATCCTTTTTGAAACTGGTTGATTCGTTGATTCTTCAACCAGAAGCCATGGCATTTTTTCCCAAGCCATGCCGGCCGCTGGTGATTTTTTGGACCGCCGCCTCGTTGCAAGGTGGCTGGGCAAAGGAAAGCCTGTCGCTCCGCTGAAGCTGGATGGTCCTGGTCTGATTTTTATGTGGAAATTTTCGTTGGAAAAACCCATTGGACCATGGTTTCGTTTAGGGGCTGTTGAAACTATTAACTATTAGATATATATATATATATATATTAGACACAGACATAAGAAATATTATATATATACCCATGACGGATCCGGCTGGTGCTGGTATATAATTATGCTAACATGACTGGGGTTTTTGTTGATGGGATCCATGGAGCACCATATATAGCAGCACCATGGATCCTATATTTGGGATATATTATATATATATATATTAGACATATTGGAAATATAATATATTAGACATATTATGGCATATATTAGATCTATTAGGGGGATGGGATGAATTACAACATGTTTTTTCGTTCAGATCGTTTTTGTTGACCATGTCAGGTCATGAAAGGCGTCCCAGTCGTTCGACCAGTTGGACCAGTTGGATCAGTTGGAGCAGTTGCAGGCGGGAGTGGAGTCTTCAAGGTTGGAAGAATCAGGCTAGTCCCCATTGGTTATGTCAAAATAGCTATTGAAAATGGCCCAATCGAAATAGTGGATTTTCCCATGAAACATGGTGGATCTTTCCATAGTTATGTTAGTAAGAGGATGGTTGAAAATGATAGGATCTAGGGCGTCTAGGGCCCTAGGGGACCACTTATACCACTTATTGCTGCAATACTGGTAGCCATAAATTGGTAACTCACTATCATAAACTCACCTCTGGGCCAAACCTCTGGCGTCCATGATCTCGGACTGGCTCTCGTTGTTTCAGCAGCTACACGCTGTTGAGTGATGCGGGATGCTGTATGAAGAATTCCAATCTGCAGCATTTATGGTTCAGCAACCCTCATATCAATGGCCTATGTAAGGGAATTTCCCCACAAAATATGGCCTTATATGGTACAGTAGCTTAAGTTTTGGGTTCCTGAAAATCCCATCGATTGGCTCGTGAATTTCTACTCAATTGCTGCCACACCAGGCCGCAATAGTGTGCTGGCTGCAGCACAGGCTGCGCGAGCAGCAGCGGAGGTGCCACGTGTTTGAAATGGAACAGATTTGAAAGCACTGCACTATGCTATGCTTCTGAATAGAGTGAATCACAAGATATTCTGGCGAAAGCTTGTAGGCTCTGGCCACGGGGCAGGGCCACATTCAATGGACGCATGTGGATGACAAGAACATGACACTGTGATAAAGTGCTGCGGAACGGGGCCCGGGTTACTTTTGCCCCTTCCCGAAGACTTAGTCACTTAGTCTTCCCAGTAATTGACCTATTTCTAGGATCATGTTTGGGCTATTGTCACTTGTGCCAAAGCATCAGTTTTTTGGTGTTTTCGGCCGCTGACTGCCACAATGTTTCCTTTTTTTTCTCTGGAACGGTTTGTATATTCTTGGGTCACAAAGGGCCGTGTTGGCAGAGCTGGTATTGGCAGCGCATGGCAGGAGCGCAAATTGTCAATATCAGTGGTGGTGAACTACCCTCTTTTGATGGCGTGGAGTTCTATTATGTTCTATTTTTCTATTGAAGTACATATCCCATGACGGATCCATGGTGCTGCTATATATGGTGCTCCAAGGATCCCATCAACAAAAACCCCAGTCATGTTAGCATATATATATATATATATCATACATGGATCCTATGGGTATGGGATATGGTTGCTTGCCAGTGCTGTTCTGACCGTAGCGTTTTTTTTTTTACTTACGCACGGCTGTTCTGCATAGCACTAGCAGCTCAGTTGTGCCAGGTCACAGCAGGCTTGCAACGCGGCGATGATGCTCCCTCGCCTCCAGAGGTGCTATGAGCCGATGAAGAAAGTACTATTCCCATAGGATCCATGTATGGTATATGTGAATGGTGATTTTATGGTGGTTTAATGGTGATCAAATGGTAGTTACCCTCTGGTAAACATACAAAAAGCTATTGAAACTGGCCATTGAAATAGTGGATTTACCCATGAATAGCATGGTGATTTTCCATAGCTATGTCAACGTTTACTAGAGGGTATTGGCTTTGCCAAGGAAAAGAATGGGACCAACCCATGACGGATCCGGCTGGTGCTGGTATATTAATGCTAACATGACTGGGGTATATTGATGGTAAATGTTACCATATATAGCAGCACCATGGATCCTATGGGCAAGGCATCACCAGTATTCAAGACAGTATTCCGACATATTTCCATAACTTGTGGTTCCCTTTCGAGCTTTCTGACTTCGCTGTCAGGTCTGCCTTGGGTACCAAGCAGCTTTCCCACGGCCCTTCATGTGGCTCGGAGTTTCTCGTGGGTTCAGAGCCCAACGCTATCCAAAGCTGGTGTTGAAATAGAACTTCACAAGGCTAGATCAGACATGTGGTGACTACGTTCTGCGGCGCTGGAAAATTACTTAAAACATGGTTTCCCAGCTGGCCAGTCCCACATAGCCCCACAAGGTCTGAAAACGACATCTTTGAAAACTATGGTTGTCTTGAGGGTTTGTTGCTGGGAAAAGAATAAGCATGAGGGACACATTCAATCACATTCATACTATCTCCAAGTCAATGTTTCAGAATATGTTAAGACATGTTAAGACACTCTATTCTCCATGATTTCAATGTTCATGCTAAATGAAAAACAATGCAAGTTTTAGAGATTACGAAAGCTAGCTTGTGCTAGCTGAAGTTGCTCTTGCTTTAGGCCTTTAGCCAGGACCGTTGGAAACGCTGAAACTTTCTAGGAAACGACCCCCTCCCCCCCTGGTCCCCCTGGACTCCCCTCGACCCTTCTGGGATGCCCCTGTACCTGCCCCTGGACCATGGGTTGTCATCTCAATAATTCATGTTCAGCATTTCATCGTCAGCAGCTGCATCACCATCATCAGCTGGTTTTGGGCAGGTACAGGTTTCGACTCTACGTCTTTATCTTCGCCTTCTTCATTTTCATCTTCTTCTCTAGCATTCTCATCATTGTTGCCGTCGTCGTCATCGTCGTCGTCCTCATCATCATCATCATCATCATCATCAGCATTATCATCAAATTCATCCCCACCCCATCATCGTCATCAGTTCATCAGTTTAGTCTTGCAGCTGCACAGTCTCCGGTACAACATTAGTAGAGTCCTGCTACCTTTCGCACCTCCCCCTGGCCTCAAGTTGAATCTCACCCCGGATGTTTTCCAAACCACTGTTTCAGCTTGCCGGAGCGAGCCCCTTGGCTCAGTCCCAAAAAATATTTAGCAGTTCCAAGACATTCCAGGTGTTTCCTGTTCCGAGGAACAAAGAGTAGACACGCTATGAAAAAACGGGCGCCCAAGATAAGGTACAGATAGCTACAGTATGTGGAAAGAAAGAGTTGCAGTAGATTGAACCTGCGGTTGCCCATGTTGCAGAAATTGTGTAGTAGATCTAGTAGGTTTAATTGAATGATTCACGACTTGCTACTCAATTCGACTGACTTTGAACCATATTTTCCATATATACTTGAGGCCCATGCAAGATCAGCAAAGTCAGATGCAAAGGCCAGCTTCACGCAATGATGTGTCAGTTTCTGGAGGCACTCCAGTTGAAGCTTTGACGTAGTTCCTTTTTCTCTTTGTTGCCCATTGGAACGAATGCGTTGGAAGCAGATTGTGCTGCGTCCACATGCCGTGACAGTGTCATTCCAGTTCCGAAGGATCATCAGAAGCGAGCTCCTGGGGAACCCGAAGACGATACAGTAGCATGCCAGGATAGATGCCAAATAGAATGTCAGAATATATGTCAGATAGATAGATAGAATGTCAGATGGAGTCTCAGATAATATGTCAGTTTGAATGCCAGCTCAAGTGCCAGAAAAAATGTCAGATAAAGCGTCAGACAGAATGTCCAAAAATGTCAGATAGAATGCCAACATATTTGTGAGGTAGAATGCCAGATAGAATGTCACATAGAATGCCAGAGAGAATGCAAAACAACATGTCAGAATATGTGTTTCAAAGCATGACAGAATATATGTCAGATAGAATGTCAGTATAAATGTCAAATAGAATCATGTCAGTTGGCGGGGATCACTCTAAGAAAGTCATGTTTCATTGGTCCGCTCGGATCTTACAAAAGCCAGAGAGATCAAAGAGTTTTTCTTCTCTAGGAAGCGCGAAAGATCAAAGAGATTCAGAGAGCACAAGGTTTCTGTTTTCAATGGATTGGATGATGGGAACATTTACAGGAAAACCCCATATTTAATGGTTTCCTGTAAATTTTCCCTTAAACCAATCCGTTGATGTTTGGGTCTCAAATAGCATCATATGTTTTGACCTTTTTCAATTCGATTCGGAGTTTGGATTCGATGCAGGCAACTTGACGAAGAACTCCAGCAGTGTCGAAGCTGCAGAATGAAGGGAGAGATGGGTTTAGCAAGCTGTCATAGACGGTTCTAGTCTGGTAATCACTTGTTTTTTCACAAAGGAATATATAATATGTTTGGCGAGGACAAATAGATAAACTCAATGGCACAATGTTCTCGTTTCAAGACAACTTGTTTCGTTTGACCCTTGAAATCACAGATACGTTTTTTTTGGCAACGCAGAGGATTTCGATGAAGCCCGGTGCCAGAGGAAACCCACCAGAGAAACGCACCAGAGTCACCATGGAAACTGAGGCTAACGAGTTTGGTGACTTGCCAGCTTTTGGGCAAATTTGTGAAGCTGGAGGGTCAGAGCTAACGTGTAGGGCTTGATATTATGTAAGGTGATTCAATATACTACAAAACATGGTATGTTACTAATAATCTAACATCATAGTACTGTATCACTATAGTTAAATATATGATTATAGTAATAGATATCCATAGATTTTATAGTCAAATCAGGTACGTCAGCTTTGTGTTTTCGTTCTTTTCGTCATGTTCGTTTTGATGGATTTTCTTGCGGATCCAAGGAGTTGCAAATGAAGCATCAACAGCAGCAGCTGCAACAGAAGCAGTTTCAAGCAGCACAGCTTCTCTTTGCACCTTGGCCGCCGGCCGCTCCGTTGAAGGAACGCTTCGTTTTCAACGAAATCTCTTAGAAAAACTGGAAGAGTTCTGCTATGAATGGCTGGTGGTGACTGGAACCATGGAATTTTGAATGACTTTCCATATATTGGGAATGGAATAACATCCCAACTGACGAACTCATTTTTTCAGAGGGGTAGGTATACCACCAACCAGATGGTTACATACCTATTGCAACATGTTTTTGTTTGATGCGATGAATCACGAATGATTCAGGTAAGGAACTAAAGCCTGTCTAGTCACAAAGCAGCTTGGACCAAGACCAAAGCCGCCCGTAGCCGCCCGGGAACATGTGCTCATATTTATGTTGCTGCGAAGCCCAGAGCACAGCAAACACAAAGTGCGAGGCAAGTAACAACATATACACCATCACATTCTCTATAGTGGTTCTATAAATTTCATAAGACTATAATACATCATAGTAGATTATTCTATAACTATGAATTCATAGTAGATGGTTCTATAACCCATAGGATCCATGCATGCTACATATGGTAACATGGATCCCATCAATATATCCCCAATGTTAGCTTATATATACGTATACCAGCACCATGGATCCGTCATGGGTAATGGTTAATATCAATGGATTGGTTTAGTTGGGAAAATCTTAACCGGAAACCATCGATTTTCCCATTCAATTAATGGGGCTGAAACCTGTAAATTTTCCCTTAAACCAATCCATTGATAATAATAATAATGGTTAACATCATAGTAGATTATTCTATAACTATGAATTCATAGTAGATGGTTCTATGATGGTTAATACATGTTAATAATGGTAGAAGTCATTTTTTTCATCACAAAGTTCACAGTCGCGTCATCTCCACGTCATCTCCGCTCCCAACGTTGCAGCAACGTTAGGTGCATCCCATCATGGGGCAGGTGCAGATGCAGCAGATCCAACAGGAGATACGGCAGGTTTTCTAAGTGCTGTGATGAGTGCCAAAAACGCCAAAAATCTATGAATGTTTGGTGTTTACATAAGTATACATAAACTGATATTGTTGTTCTATCTATATTATATATAATATTACATATATATATAATATAGATATTATATTACACACACACATATATATATAATACACCCTCAGCTTCCAAACCCGACAAAAGCCTTGCCAGGAGAACTCAGAGCTTCAACAACGCTGGACAGAGTACCTCGGAATATCGGAGTGATTCGTACCCTTCGTGTTGGGTGCTTTACATCATCCACGTGCAACAAAAACAACGTAGCATTTGGTTATGACATGACTAACAGTTCGCCATGGAAAGATCCACGATGCTATTTTCATATGTAAACCATCTATTTCGATTAGGGCCATCGACAAACCATGGCGAACTGTTAGTCATAACCAGGCCGGGTAGATGAATGATGTTTTTTATGGTCATGTAGCATAACTCAGTCGACTGGCTGCAGGATTGGACAATCGTGGACATCACATTGCGGGAATGGAACTAATATTGACAGAGTTGTTACAACCAAACTTCGGAGATGCTGTTTATAAAAGAGAACATTTTCGAAAGCTAGTAGGGCAGCTAGAACATGGTCTGAAAGACTAAGGCTGGAGACGCAAAAATCTCGCCTTCAGGAGCTGCGAAGATTGAAAGTCACTGTGCCACATAAATCGGATGCCTCTTTTCGTCAAAACATGTGAAACAATTGACCTGCGAACCATAGCTTTAATTTGTTCATCGTCCATTTTTGGCTGCCAAGTTACTATTCCATACGATACATACAATCATATATAATCATATATAATCATATATATATATATATATGTATATATATAATGTATATGTATATATATATACAATATTATAAGGAGGACTTTGTTTTAGATGATTTTCCATTTAGTGATTCGGTTTTCAAATTTGCCACTGATCTTTTCCCATCTTTTTTTCTGGAGACCCGCAAAAAAGTCGTGTGCCGAAGCTGGAAGGATTTGGTCGCTGACTCACAGACTCCATGCAGCAGCCCAGTTCATCCCAGTTCCAAAACATTATTAGAAACCCCAAATTCAATGCAGCTGCATGATATTACCCTCTGGTAAACATACAAAAAACTATTGAACATGGCCATAGAAATAGTGAGTTTTCCCATTAAAAAAGGTTATTTTGCATAGCTATGTAAACGTTTACCAGAGGGTACATAGTGTAGAAGCATGTGGAACCTCAGATTTTGCTTTGAAACACAGGACTACACTTTCACATGATATATATATATATATATGATATGTGTTGAGATTTGTGCTTAAATCGGCCGGCAGGCGAATCATTTCAAGAATGTTTGGAGGGATTAGCACTGCAGTTTCTAGATCGCGGGCGCTGTAGATCGGATGAAACCACCTCCGGGAACTCCTGAGGATTCCGGATTTTTCAAGATATGACAAGGAATGATTGCCTTTTGTTTATGTCAATCGATTGTATCAATCAATTACCGTTATTTGTGGCTGATCCCAACAATCCAGGAGCGGAGCCAAGCAGTGAAAGCCACTGTGTCTCTGTGCGGCAGCAAGGGGCATCAGGAAATCATGAGCAAATGAACAAGAGAATTTGTTGCAATCTCTTGAAAAGATCATGGAGATCCTGGGACGAAACAAGAACAAGACTTTTCACTGTAATTTGGGATAGCGTCATCAAACTGAACATATTTATGCTGGAACGGATCCAGGTAGAGGATCAGAGTTCACAAGCCTAAGCATGTTGATGGCAGACTTCACGTGTTTGCCGGTAACCTTTCTGATGAATAGTTAACAAATATGTTTAAATATGTTTAAATATGTTTAAATGCCTTTCCATTCTTAGAATTTTCTGTGCCCAACACCTCCGGCGGCTTATGGTGGGTGGTTCGATTTTTCTTCAACGCTTTCAGCGTGAAAGTGGCCTTTGCCGGGGCGGGTGATTAAGGGTCCATCTAAGGGATGGTTGGATGGTTCGGGATCCCGTTTGAAGACATCAAACGCTGCACTCCTTCGACTGTCGGGTTGAAGAAAAATTACCAAGGTGCAACTCCGGCTGTTCCAGCAACAACTTTGCTCCGCACTTGGAGTGTGCTCGGGACTCCGGAGTGTGCAGTAGGGTCTAGTTAGGGTCGTTCTGATGATGTTCCCGAAATCATTGACAGAGATGCCAGTCCGAAGAGATCTAAGAGATGCTGAGAAGATCATGAACAATGATCACATTGGCGTGCTTTGGAGGTAGACTAGCAGCGTTACCCCTCTCCTTTTTTCAGAGATAGGGCGATACCCGAGGCGGAGCAGATGCAGATTGAGAAGTTGCTGGAACAACAATTGGGCTTACCGGGTGGCAACAACCGCACGCATTCCCAGCTGAAAAGACACGAGATCCATCGAGATTCAATTTTTGTCATGAGTCGCTGGAAAATATATGGAGGCTTAGTAGAGAATGATGCTGTCAGACTCCCGGAGTTTTCATTTCCGAAGTTGAGAGGTACGTAAACCATCCTAAACTGACCTCAGTTTGGACCCATGAAAATGATTCAAAACGGTCTGGTCTTTATTCGCTCCAAGTGGGCACCATTAGTGGTTTGCTTGGATCCTTGATGTTCGAGAGTACAGGTAAGACATTCTCAATTTCTGCGCTCATTGAAGTGCCGTAAACGCAGGGGTGGGCGCATCACTTTTCATTAGTTTTTGCCTTATTCGTGATGGAGGAACTCCTGTACTGATTGACTTTCCAAATGACTTTCTAGAAAATAGATGAAAATAGTGTCTACTTCTGCAAGTTCTGGCAGTTAAATGTGCAGCATCAGTTTGTTTCCTCAGTTTCATCCCATCTGCTTGTGGCAGCACACCCATCGTCGGCTCAAATCGTCGTCGCATCGAAAAACACGACGAGATGGGGCTGCTCCGACGTTCCGCGGTGCGCTTCAAGCACATCTACGCAGCAGGCCTGGTGCGCAGCAAGACAAATATGACAAATATGACAAATGGTCAAAGAAAATGAAACAAGCAACGCAGCAACCTGCGTTTTGATGAAGGTAGATTGAGCACAATTTGGCGTGGCCAAGTGTCAAATTTTCTCATTTTTTGATCAATTCCCCAGCCCCCACCATTTCTGGGCAGAAAAGACACGCCTTTCCCAGGCGACAAGCAGTACGTGGGTTGTTGGGAGGCACCGCTGCGCTGTATGTGTTATCCTCCGCACTCGTTCTTGTTGCAAGCGAGAAACCATGCATATATATATATATATATATATTATGTATATGTATATGTATATGTATATTATATTATATTATATGATATCATATTATATTATTATATTATATTATTATATTATATTATATTGTATTATATTATATTGTATTATTATATTATATTATATTGTATTATATTATATTATATTGTATTATTATATTATATTATATTGATATTGTATTGTATTGTATTGTATATTGTATATTGTATATTGTATTGTATTGCATTTAGAATACGTTTTTATTATACACATATATATATATTATTATATGTATATTATAATGCGTATATATATATATATATGCATATCTTTTAATGAAGATACCTGATACATCTCGAGCCATTCAGTTTTGTTCTCAGTTTCTCCTCGACATTTTGATCTTTTTGGGATCCAGCAGTCCCAACAGCCGAACGATGTGCAGATGATTCCTCCAACCATGGGCACAGCCTTGGGACCAGTGAACTATGGAGCTCGTACACCTGTTCCCAAGGAGCCGGGACCGTGGGACGTCCATGGCATGCCATGGCTGTGTGGACACATATAATGGAGGCTGTGTGTACCAAGATGTACTATACTATACTTAATTAGGGGTTGACATTGTAGATTATAACTAATAATTATAAATATATACCATATTTGGTTGCTGGTGACTGGAACCATGGAATTTTATGACTTTCCACATATTGGGAATGTCATGTCATCCCAACTGTTACTCACTCCATCATTTTTCAGAAGGGTAGGGCTCAACCACCAACCAGAACGTCATACATTGTCCCTTTCCCATGACGGATCCATGGTGCTGCTATATATGGTAACATTTACATACATTTACCATCAATATACCCCAGTCATGTTAGCATTAATATACCAGCACCATGGATCCGTCATGGGTTTAACATCTTTTACCATGACGAATAACGCCATTCGAAACGTCCGAGATGGGGCGCTTCGTGACCTTGTGGGCTCATCGTGGGCGCTCGAGGACTGGGTACTTCGAGGTAGTGGCATCCACGGCCCAGAGAACGGTGAGGCGCAGGGAGGGATGCTACAGATTTGAAGATTTCTGAAGGAAAGCCAGGTGTATTAGGCCGAATATGGCAGAATCCAGATACGCTCTGCTTATGTCAAAATAGCTATTGAAAATGGCCCAATCGAAATAGTGGATTTACCCATTAAAAACGGTGATTTTCCATAGTTAAGTAAACGTTTACCAGAGGGTATATCCAGATATATCCAGATAATCCAGTGCCAGCCATTCAGCTCAAGATGTTCCTCAGTGGGACGCCAATCAGGTGATGAAGTTGGCTCTGTGGAACCGCCTGAAGCAGAAGCGTCCACAACGTCATGTCACGACGGCCGAGTTGCAGGAATACTTTCGCATGGAGGCACGGAACATGGGAAAAAGATGGAAACAGATGGAAACATCATGAGAAATAGTTGCCTCATGCGGTCGAGAAACATGAGAACATCTTCCAGAAAACAACGAAGACCAAGTCACAAGGAAGGTCTTTGAGGAAGTTCCAGGAGATTCGCCTAAAAACAGTTTTTTCAGGCCATGATTCTTCAGGTGACACATGTACAGGATCCAGGTCCATGGGGGCAGTGAAGTGAATTTAAGTACTCATTTCTCAATATTTTGCTGATGGTGCTACAATGGTATGACATCAGCAACAATGATTGCATCCTACTGCCTACCACCTCCTGTTTTCCTGATCGCTCAAAAACCATCTAACTGTGCTGCTGCTTGTTACGAGACCCAAAAACCATCCTATCCATCAGCCGTTGTGAAAGAACCCGCCGCAGATTGCCACTGTTTGGTGGATGTTCGGCTGTGTCTTCTTTGTGGCGCCATTGAACTGGTGGGGCAAGAAATACCGCATCTTGGAAGGGAAATGAGGTGCTTCCAGCTGCTTCTTTTGGCACGAGACGGCATGAAGTATGCAATCTTCTAAAAAATATTCTGCATATGCTTGCGCAGTAGCGGCTAGGCATACCTTGCAGAATCGTGTAAAGACTTTTTTCTTGGAAACATTCAATGTGATCAATGTATATCAACGTGTCCTCGTTGTTCATTCTTGAAGCAAGATATTTCAAGTTGACTAACACCCATAGGATCCATGTATGGTATATATGCTAACATTGAGGGTATATTGATGGGATCCATGTTACCATATATAGCAGCACCATGGATCCTATGATACATGCAATGTTTTTCAGAAATCTGGTAATTCGTGGGTATCATAGAATTGGATTATGGGAAAATTTACAGGAAAGCCCTATATTTGATGCTAAAAACCCATGGGTTTCCTGTAAATTTTCCCTTTTTCACCAATCCAGTGAGGGTATCATCCAGTTTTCTGGACATCTCTGGATAGATCCTGTTGAGCCATGTTTTTCGCCATGTGGAGCCGAGGTATGGTCCACGATCACTACCCTTGGTTCCCCAAGCGTATCGACGGTACTCGCGGCGTCGGGTGCGCCACGGCAGTTTTTCGCGACGGTACCGTCGTTGGGAGTTGGAGTTTCGGAGTTGGAGTTTCAGATGTGCAAAAAGGATCAGGTGCATCAACCATCATTAACCTCTATGATCTCTATGTCTCCAAGTCACATAGCTACTGGGTGACCAAAAATGCATCGATGCACTTAAAATGTCAAAGAATTCGAAGGATTTGTCTGAGACTTGTGAGTGCTTCCCAGGCATTGTGCTTGATGCAAATAAGGACACAAGTCGCAGATGCATCCATTTCATGGTTGTAAAGACATCAAGGAACAATGTTTGAGTGTTTGGATGTTTATTCGGATAAATTTTGGATAAACCCTGAATATGTCCCTAACATTCTGGTCATGCTTGTAGTTGGAGATTGAATTTTGTCATGTGGGCAGAGTAGAAGGTTTTCATGCATGCAAAAAAAACATGATATGAAGGGTACTTGCTGATTCTTTGCTTCAGGCACATGGCATGTCGCACTCATTTGATCTCATTTGTATCGTTGTTGACTGGCAGTTTGCAGTGAGAATTTTGTGTTTGCCAAGACCATACGCCTGGTTCTTCGAGTGAGCTGGGACAATCTCCGCGGCCCATGACCGACGTTCATTTTTAAAATGGCGACCTGGAGTGATGAACATCAGCTCCATGCCACCTCAATTTTGAGGTGGGTACCAGGTTTTCCAGGTTTTCCAGGTGTTTTTTGTTGGCGGATTCAATGATTTTGATGGGATTAGAGGTAATCTGGTTTGTGGTTTGGAACATGAACGGATTATGACTTTCCAAATATTGGGAATGTCATAATCCTAACTGACGAACTCCATCATTTTTCAGAGGGGTAGGTATACCACCAACCAGTAGTGTTCCAAAGTTGCTGGGTCATTTTCGATGCTATCAAAAGCATTAGGCTTCAGCTTGTGCCAGCCTTCAGCTTATTTCAGTGAGGTGGACGTCGGTCAAGATGCGGTACTGGTTCTCGCCGCAGCAATAATCCTAAGCGTTAGATTCTTCCGATACATGGGTTGGAGACACGTTAAAGTTGAAATGTTAGTGGGAAGTAATATTAGTGCACATGCGTACCAATATCTCTAGTGTATTTGTTTGTTTGTTTTTTTGAAGGATTCGATGGAGAGCTTACCGAATGTGCTTGCAAAAGATTCATCGAGCGGCGGGAAAGAATCCAGGTACAGATGGTTTTGGTTCGGGTCAATTCATGGTCGGGTTGCTTTCCTACCAGTTGCTAATCATCATCACACACACAAACGCTGATCCAAGGGAGGTGGCAGGTGTGGAGGAAACTTCACCAATGTGCATCTGAGCCTTGTGCAGATGGATTGCTTCAGGGTGCAGGGTAGAAAAACGTTAACCCCCACAGTGTGAGTTTTGTGGTGCTGACATGACGCTAAGCCATGCTAAGCCCATTTCTGACTGGCTTGGGTGGATTTTTGTAGGGCTGGGCTCTGTTGTTCCAGTGCTGCAAAGCCTTGATGGTTCAATGATGCAATCACTGACCGCAGCTGCAGCTTCAGCAACACCGGTAAGACGCCAAGCTTGCGGCAGGATAGAAATGGCTGACCCTTCATTGCTTATCCTCTGGTAAACGTTTACGTGACTATGGAAAATCACCGTTTTTAATGGGTAAATCCACTATTTCGGTTGGGCCATTTTCAATAGCTATTTTGACATAACCAGAGGGTATCCTTTCAGATACAGCAACGCAGGCTTCTTTGGAACGAAGTCCAGAGATCAATTTTGGAATCTGTGGACACGCCACTTGCACCATGTTTGCTGATGGGTGCTGCCTTGGCAGCAACAATTGTCACCTGGCAGCAAATTGAGATGCAATAGATTAGATCCATGCCTTACTCTGCAGCTGAAGAGATCAATTGGGTATGGGTCAATACCTATAGATACATTTTTAGTGGGATGAACATCCATTTACCAGCTATTTTGGGGTTCACTAGGTACCAGGGTTTTGACCCATCCCCAATTCTCAATAGACCAATAATGTCAACCCTGGATTTGTTTAATTGGGGGCGGGTACCATTTGAGTATCAGATTATCACTCCTTGGGGAATACCCCCGTAATTAACAAACGATATACTGTAGTTTATTAATTAGGGGTTGACATTGTAGATTATAACTATAATAATTATATATATATATACCATATTTGGTTGGTGGTTTGGAACCATGGAATTTTATGACTTTCCATATATTGGGAATGTCATCATCCCAACTGAAGTCATTTTTTCAGAGGGCTAAGGCGAAAAAACACCAACCAGATATTGGTTGGCTGAACTGAGACATGTTGCGGATTGTTGCTGTGTTTTTAGCGTTAGATCTTGGATATTTAGTCCTTGAGTCCATGAGCACTCTGAGGTTTGGAGCAGTGCAGTGGCTTCACCCGACTTCTGGAAGGCCGGTCACATGGATTGGTGTAGCGTGGATGCTTCAGGGAAGATACATTGACGATGTGCAGTGCTTTTCTACACTTACAATACGCACATGTTTTATATAATGTATATGGCTATACATACATAATATATATATATATATAATTTTGTATAATATATATATATATATTAATATAACATATATATATATTGTTCTGTGGTCTTGACTACATATTGACATATTGCGGTTAATTGTTGTAGTTATCCTCTGGTAAATTAACATAGACCCTGAACATGAGATGGTTGTAGTGGAAACTAGTCTTCCAACCAAAAAAATTGGGCAGGGTCTATGCTAGTTTACTGGAGGTTATTCATAGATTCTGCAGATGTTTGGTACACCACCCTTACCCTCTGGTAAACTAACATAACTATGGAAATCACATTTTTTTATTGGAAAACTCACTATAAATGGCCAGTTTCAATAGCAATTTTGACATAACCGGAGGGTACCACCGGAGGGTACGGAAAAAATTGCCGCAGGCGGATCCTTGCGATGCAACCGCAGCTCTGGAGGATCTGGGATGGCTGCAGCAGCAGCTTGGTTGCTTTGTAAACCTATCAATGGATTGGTTTAAGGAATTTCTTTACAGGAAAGCCCACTTTTTTATTACCAATATTACCATGCATTTAATGGATTTCAATGGGAAAATAACGATGGTTTCCGGAGTTTCCGGTGAAAAAAATATCCCAAGAAACCAACCCATTGTTACTATGTTCATACGTGTTTTTTTTCCTGCAGAAATGTCACGGATGCTGTGGATAGCTGAGCTGTGAAGGTACATCAAGATCGGTTTCTTCACAGACTACCGAAACCAAGCCTGGCATTATTATTCCACCAACGAGACAACTTACGTGCCTTGGCTGGTTTTTTGTTCCTCTGAAGGGAATAGGATGCATTGAATCATCCACCTGTTTGCGCCTCACTGCTGCTGTTTTTTCTTAGACACAGACAGACACATAATTTTTCACATGCTTTACAACTGTTGTTGTACCAGTACCAGTTCATTCATGACTATGATTTCGCCGCAGTTTTTTCAAGGCATTTTTGCCAACTTACGGTTACTGCGCAGCCGCCTTTCATGGATTTTGTTGTCTAAAGAGAGGAGCCACAACTAAGGATATCAAGTATTAAACAATAATTAAACATATATTTTGTCATTCCATAGGATTCTGTAGGTATTGCTCTTGGCGGACTTTGTTTTTGGTGGATGAAAGATGGTCAGAGGCTTCCGCAGATCTTAAAACCTTGGTACAATGGGGACTCTGAGGCGTTTCTATGGCTGAACTCGATCTCCTACGCCAACTTAGATTTTCTGCGTGAGGCTGTGCCGGATGTGCCGCAAAAGAATGAGAGTCGTTTCAAAACGGTCGTTAAATCCGCAACTGACCTCAACTTCCAAATATTTCTACCCAGATTCTGCGTTTCACTTATTTACTGTATCTTATTTGGGACGACACGAGAGCCTAGAATTGGGCCTAAAAGCTTCAAGCTCTGCACATTGCTGGGTCTATGTTGGGCTAGGCAGATGGCAGACATTCCGTCAGCATCTGTGTCGCTTCGAGATAGCCATGGTGGAGTTTTCCCATGAAAATCCCATCAAAATCCTCAGCCACGACTTGGCAGGCCTGCCCAGAAGCTGCACAGCTAGCACTTCTACTGCGAGCTGAGGATTCTGGTGAAGCTCTCAAACTTAACTGTTGACGAGCGGATGAAACGGTAATTGAAACGGGATTGTGGTTTTTGTATAGTTCCCATAGGATCCATGTATGGTATATTAATGCTAACATGACTGGGGTATATTGATGGTAAATGGTACCATATATAGCAGCACCATGGATCCTATGGGGTTGATTACCCTCTGGATCCCTCTGGTAATTTAACATAGCGAACTGGAAAATCACCATTTTGATTGAATGGGTACATCAACGAACGAAATCACCATTTTCAATAGCTATGTTAAAATTCCAGACAGTACATGATGTTACATGTGCCAGGGCTCTAATGTTTTTCTCAAAACAACTGACACATTCCCTCAATTTTTTGTGGCGACTGACGGGGCCAGGAGCGATTGCCAGCGCGAGAGGCGGAGCTACCTTTCTTGGACTTCAGCGAGGTCGCGTGTGATCCCCTACAGTGGCCTATACCTTATCTATATTCTGACATTCTATTTGACGTAAATTCTGCCATATATTATATTAATTATATTATATATATTTTCTGACATCTGGCATTATCTGGCATTCCTGGCTAACATTTTATCTGGCATTCTATTTGGCATTTAATCTGACATTCCTATCTGAGATATTCTGACATTCTGGTTGGCATTTTATTGGCAAAAAGGCGGCCGGAGAGGTGTTTTCCACACCGTGCCAGTGGTGGTTCAGTGTGGTGGGATGAAATTTGGTTCGGCTGCCTGCATTTGTTCGTATCTGTATGTTGTTGTATGATGTTGTTGCCTGCAACTTGTAAGCTACCATGAGGCTACCATGTCCAAATTGATACGTAGTTAACGTAGTTGTGCTTTCCAATGACTTAAAAGCGCGGCGGTTGTTATCATGTCGTGGCTTCGGTCGCCATCTGGTGAACCCTAGCCTGTAATGAGTTGATGGCAGGCAAGCCTGACTGGCAGCTTCAGTGCGTCAAGTGGCTTTTGGCCGCTGCAAAGGGGCCTTCAACGGCTGCGGGCTTTGGCGAAACAGATGGCTGTGCCAGAGGACTGACATCAGGGGACGCGACTTAGACTTGTGCATTTTTACCATTAGAAACTGTGTTATATTCATGTTGGTAAAACAATCATAAACCATCCCCAATTTCACCATGAGTAGGTGGTATAAACCATTCGCAAATGGGTGGTAAACATGGCATTGTTTTAACATGTTTTAACCACATGAAACATCGATTTGGCGCGCTGTGCTGCACCTGGATTGTATGGTGCAGACTTTCGCAGCCTGACACACAGGAATATAGCGTGGACATCGTGATGCCGCGGCTCGAATGAGGGGGCACAAGTTCACTAAGTGATTGTGATAGCGAAAGTTGGACCTTTTGGATATGTTTGGAGCATGTCAGGCTGCACGTGTGTTTTTTTCTGTTTTGCTTGCTCCGCACAATGGCTAGAAACCAAAGACTATCTATCCCATATGCTCCATGTATGGAATATTTACCAACATTTACCCCATAAATCACCCAGTTTTGTAGGTAAATATACTATACATGGAGCATATGGGTATGTTTGGCCAGCAAAAATGAGGTACTGCAATGAACCATTAGATGGTTTGCAGTCGAAGAAGACGGGCTACGAAGAAGATTGGTTGCTTTCACCTGTCCCTTTGAGGCGTGGAACCTTGCATGCATTGAGCACAGATGTTATGCCGCACCAGAAGCGATTCTTAAACTAGAGCGTTCAGGTGACCAAAAGGTTTTCAGTGCAACCTTAAGTAAAAGTAGCTCTGATTATCTCTGATTCATTCATCGCAAATTCATGCAAATTCAGCAACCACAAGATGTAGGAAGCAGCAATCAAAGAATTTTTAGGGCTCATTTTTTAGGGCTCAATCCACCGACTGATGGGAACAGTAAAAATCTCCCTGAATCCAATGAAACCAGAGGAGTTTCCCGGACAGACTGCAGTCGTGGGCAGTCGGGATATGTTTTTTTTGGGCAGTGGTTGGTTGACTAAACAAAATACGTTTTGAATCGCTTTGAATCGTTTTGAATTACCCTCTGGTAATTTAACATATAGCTATTGAAAATGGCCCTTTATAGTGGATTTTCCCATTAAAAATGGTGATTTTCCATTGCTATTTTAGTTTACCAGAGGGTATGTTTTGGCTGAGCATGTTCCCGCTTGGATCCGAGCACATCAACTGTGTTTGTTCACTGGGTCGACCAAATGCAGGCATGTGAAGCTGATTCTCTATCGTTTGATTTTGTGCTTTGACACACGCCGCTTGGTTCGTGGGAAAATATGGGAAAATGTGTGTTGTCTCTGTAGTCTGGTTGTCATGTAAGCAATCGGCGATGGTAACGCCAGGGATTTTAGGAAATATCCTATACTTGTACGACTGACTAGACTTAATGATAGGGAACACGGCCATGTGGGAACTTATGAGAAGCTGCGTATATGTTCCAGATGTGTAATATGATAGATTAAATATTTGAACCATACATGAACATACATGAACCATGTACATAATATATTATAAGCTTTATAAGCCTTTATAAGCCTTTTGACCAGCCCAAAGTGGTTACATTTCTTGTCGCTAATCTTCCAGATTCCCCGGCTAAGACCATGCCTCTTTCAAGATACAAGCACTGTTGTGCTTGTTGTCGATCAGTCACCGCAACGACTGGTGATTCGAAAAATGTCAGATCGAAGTCGCAGTTACCAAAAAGTCATTCTCAATACATCTCAACATCCATATGCTCCATGGTGCTGGAATATTTATATATGCCAACATTTGCCCTTGTCCAAAATCACCCAGTTTTGTAGGTTCTTATATACCAGCACCATATATTGTTCGCATTATTGGGATACATCATGCAGCTCCAGGAGAAGTCTTATACAATGACAACGCCTTGGCAGCTCGGCCTTTTTATAGTTTTTTTACCATGACTGGGAATGGTTTCTACAGACCACATCTCATATATAAAAATGGTGTTTTTTTTTTTCTGGGGGATGGTTTATGACATTGACATTGTTTTAAAGCACATTATATGAGATGAAGGAGCAGACACGCATCAATTTGTGTGTTGTTTTATCATGATTTATCCGTTTGTCGGAAGATTTGTCAATCCAGCATAGGGCAGAGCAATGGATAGTGCGCAATCCGATATTTTGTCAGGAACAACCTTCACTACACTATTCAAAGTGAATGGATTACATTGCGATGGATTCCAGAGAATGCACCAAGGTGTTCAATGGACTTGCTGTATTCAGTTTGTGCTTTCATGTTTATGACCTTGTCCTTGCCTCTGCATCTTCGAAACTTCCACCCTTTGGACCGGCCATCGGACTTTCTTTCCCACGTAGTTGCTATAAATTCCAAAGGTAGAGCTGTGTTCCGACTCAGAGGCCGCATTTGGAACTTAAGTACTATTTTTAAACAACAGGAACGGAGGATGAAAACTTAGATCATCTTCGATCCTCAGAATAATTATGACAAATATAGCCATGGAAAATCCCCATGTTAAATAGGTAAACCATCTATTTCTATGGGCCATCTATACCATGGCTATGTTGAATAACCAGAGGGTATATTATATATACAGATATACCCATATCCATGACATCACCCATCTGCAAAGGACACTTTGCCAGAAGCTGCCAAAGATGCAGCACGACTCTTTGGTCAGTTGGAGGCTTGGTACTCGCGCGATTTTTTCGCGAGGCTGCTCAGGTTAGATTAAGGACCACAAGGTTGCAGAATATATAGAGATTTAATTGTGAAGCATCAGAAATCATGATGTGTCAATCGTATGACTGTTTGATATCATAGATTATGACAATGCATTGGATCATAGATTGTAGATATATACATACAAATACTATATAGCATAATCGTCATAATCTATAGATATATCACAGATCATAGATAATGTGATGATTATTTCTATTATTTAGATGATATTAGACTGATTATAGATCTATATAAATAGATGGTCATGATTTATGATGGTTTATAATCATCCTATCATAGATTGTGGGTATTTCTATAGATATATCATAGATCATAGATAGTCTGATGATTATTTCTATTATTTATCTATTGATTATAGATTTAGATTATTTATTGTGGAATTATAGATTTATAGATTTCTTATGACTATCTCTCTAGTTTTTCTACGATTTAGATCGTGGATATGTCTATTACCCTTCAGTAAACGTTTACATAACTATGGAAAATCACCATTTTTAATGGGTAAATCCTGGAAAATCATCATTTTCAATGTGTAAATCCTAGAAAATCATCATTTTCAATGGGTAAATCCTGGAAAATCATCATTTTCAATGGGAAAACTCACTATTTCTATGGCATCTATGGCATCTATGGCCATGTTCAATAGCCAACTGTTAACGTTTACGGTAATTGCTAGGTTTCCCACGGTGCCCAGGTGGTGCCGGTGGATGCCAGCCCCAAAGCCTGGGAGGCAGCCCGGTATTTCCTGACGCTCGACAGAGGCAGAAAAAACAAAGAGTTGCTCTATGTGTTGTGTAATATGATTGTATATATGATATATAAATACCATCATAGATATGATATATAATTAGGTATATCTATATGTATTCGCATGTATATATCATATATAATGGTATATATATATATCCCATAGGATCCATGGTGCTGCTATATATGGATATATATGGTAACATGGATCCCATGAATATACCCCCTTTATGTTAGCATATATACCAGCACCATGGATCCTATGGGTATATATATATAAATATGATATATATATATCATATATATATAATATGATATATACACATGCGAATCATTCACGCTATTTCACAATTTTCAATATCTCTTGGACTTTCTTTTGTATACCATGGAATTTCCATAGCTTCACTCTGGTTCATGGGGGAGATCGCAGCATCAGTCCTTTTTTGAGTCCAAGGCACATGGCGCGAAATTACCAGCGACTGGCAGATTTCACCATTGTCTTACATCCTGACGTCTTCGAACACGACTCTTGGCATGAAAACTTGTTTTTAGCCCCATATCAGATAGCTGCAGTTATCAAATCTGTTATCAAATTGTTGGATGATACAGATTAAGATACAGATGTGTTATTGTTGGCCCAAGCTGAGTGGATGAATCATTTCATATTGATGCTAAGTTACTGTGTCAGGTGTCCTGAGGTGCACAATTGGCACCCTTTGGCAAAGGGAACTCTTAGACACCAGACTCTTTTTTTCATTGCGCGTTGGTTTGGTGGTTTGGCCTGGAGTTCAACCGCAGCTTGACGACCGTGTGACAAAAACGTGTTTTTTTTCAGTTCCAGCATGCGACAGATGTGTGTGATATTCGTATGCACTCAGCGCGCCAAGATCTAAAGATTCGAAAGGGCGCACAGAATGAAGGCCGATGAAGGCCTGCAGAATGTCAGGGTATCCGCATTTTTTCTTTCGGCTACTGGCCACCACATTCGTTGATCACCAACGTCATTTTCATCCCTCTAACCTGTCTATACCCTGTCAGACATGTCATGTACCCCAACTCAATTAGCTGCCTTAGCTGATCCCTTCCCCCGTTGAGGTAAACCCCCGCACCTTGCGGAATGTTTTGCTGGCCTTGCGTGTTGGGACCTTTCGTATGGCGGGTAACGATGGCGACTGGTACAAGCAACTTGGCTGTTGGTTGACCATTCGACTAGAATTTTGAAGTTGGTTAACCATCATTAGCCATCTAATAACCATATAATAAGATATAATAAGCATATATATATATATATTAACCATAATATTAGCCATATTAATTTAGAGTCGTCAGTTGCGAAGTCAGGTACCCACGGTACCCACAGTCCTGGGATCTCAATTGCAGGTTATTGCAGCTTGGTCCCTTACCCTTACCCATTGGCTTCACAGAAAGATGATGAAAGATGTATATCCATCTACTTCAGTGTCAGGTCTTTGTGCTTTTTAGAACAGAATGTATCTCAGAAATGTCAGGAGATCCATGAGACATTATTATGAATATATATATATATAATAAATATATTTTTTTATATATAATAAATATATATATATATATTTATATATAGATGTATAATATATATATATAATATAATGGAATTATATATTATACCATATATTATACAACAGACATGAACGGATTTTTGAAGACTTCAGCAGGGGCCCTGAGCCCTGGCGAAGCTGGATCCAACCCTGGTGTCAAGACTGGTGGAGTCAAACTCATTGGTGCAGCAGGATCTTTTCTTGGATTTTGTCATTCTGAAAAACCACATGGCAGTGTGTCAAAACCTTGTACCCCTGGTGAACATCAAAATAGCTGGTAAATGGGTGTTCATCCCCCTAAAAATTGTATATAATAGGTATTGATCCATACCCACATCACTTGATTTGGGCGTTTAAGTTTTCATGTGACTGTGATACTGGCATTGAAATTGCGTTGCTTGCTGCATTTAAGTACATGATTTTTTCTCGAAGTGTTTGGAAAAACGGCTTCAAAAGCGAGACTTCACATCCAGTTCACTCTTGTTCTCTGTTCAATTAATGTACTCCAATAAATTTGACCTGGTCAAAATTACATACCCTCTGGTAGCTTAAACATACGGAAAATCGATAAACATCACCCAATTGGCAAGAGGTTCATCATCATCGAAAAAAGGCTTGGCCATTGTCCGTTAAATTACCAGATGTTTTTTTTAACTACAACATATTACAACATTACAACATAACCCTCTTGTAAACTAACATAACTTTGATCTACCCCCGGGGCAGTAACAGTGAGCACAAGCCAGGGGCACAAAATGAGCACCAGCCAAATGCAGAAAATAAGGGTCTAATCTGGTGATATGATACGGATAAATTCCTATACCAAATCAAAAAACGGATCAGGTAGACACCATTAATATTTAAATCATCAAATGGCAAACAAAAAATGTTTCATGTGAATCGGAAGGAATCAAGCTGCACAGGTGTCTGTTTCTCTCTTCTCGGCTCTGGCTGCTACAAATTTGCTAGGAACTGGCCAACTTATCACCAACATTCCGTTGGAAACCGTAGCAATTCTTAGCAACTACAACAACCTTAGCAATGACAACTAGCAACAATATCAACAGCCACCCCACCACCAGCGACAGCACCACTAAGACCACCACCACCACCATCAGCAGCGGCAGCAGCAGCACCACCACCACCACTACCACCACGACAACCACCACCACCAAACCCGCAGGGCTGGGGGATTGGGGCTGGCTGGGGCTGGGGCTGGGGCTGGGCTTGGCTGGGGTGCTGGGGGTCTGGGGTGGTGGGGCTGGGGCTGGGCCTGGCGCTGGGGCTGGGGCTGCGCAGTTTGACTTTTTTGGTTTTACTTTTTTCGAATTTTTGTGCTCAGCTGGTGCTCAAATTGTGCTCGGCTGGTGCTCAAATTGTGCTCGGCTGGTGCTCAAATTGTGTTCGGCTGGTGCTCAAATTGTGGTCGGCCGGTGCTCAAATTGTGCTCGGCCGGTGCTCAAATTGTGCTCGGCCGGTGCTCAAATTGTGCTCGGCTGGTGCTCAAATTGTGCTCGGCTGGTGCTCAAATTGTGCCCGGCTGGTGCTCAAATTGTGCTCGGCTGGTGCTCGAATTGTGCTCGGCTGGTGCTCAAATTGTGCTCGGCTGGTGCTCAAATTGTGCTCGGCTGCTGCTCAAATTGTGCCCGGCTGGTGCTCAAATTGTCTCGGCTGGTGCTCAAATTGTGCTCGGCTGGTGCTCAAATTGTGCTCGGCTGGTGCTCAAATTGTGCTCGGCTGGTGCTCAAATTGTGCTTTTCTTGTGGTCCCTCTGGTGCTTTGCATTCATTTTTCATAATTTGCTGAAATTGTGCTTGGCTGGTGCTCAAATTGTGCTCGGCTGGTGTTCAAATTGTGCTCGGCTGGTGCTCAAATTGTGCTCGGCTGGTGCTCAAATTGTGCCCGGCTGGTGCTCAAATTGTGCTCAGCTGGTGCTCAAATTGTGCTCGCCTGGTTCTCAAATTGTGCCCGGCTGGTGCTCAAATTGTGCTCGGCTGGTGCTCAAATTGTGCCCGGCTGGTGCTCAAATTGTGTTCGGCTGGTGCTCAAATTGTGCTCGACTGGTGCTCAAATTGTGCTCGGCTGGTGCTCAAATTGTGCTCGGCTGGTGCTAGAATTGTGCTCGGCTGGTGCTCAAATTGTGCTCGGCTGGTGCTCAAATTGTGCTCGGCTGGTGCTCAAATTGTGCTTTTCTTGTGGTCCCTCTGGTGCTCGTTTTGTTCGTCCTTTGGACCTTTCCTTGCCCAAGCTTCTTTTTTTCAATTTTTTCGCAATTATTTTTGCGGTCTCCTTGTGCTTTTTTTGTGCTTTTTCTTGTGCTTTTTTTTGTGATTTTTTGTGCTTTTTGTGCATTTTTGTGCTTTTTTGTTGTGCTTTTTTTGTGCTCTTTTTGTGTCTGCTTGTGCTGGTTTTGGCTGTTGGTACGTACGCGTCAATGAAGTTTTGCGATTTAGGGTTCAGATGGGCTCAGGGTTTAGAATTTAAAGTTTGGGATGGTTGCCAAGTTGCAAGCACTGCCCCACATGGCCAATCTGACTCCATGCTTCAGCACATTATGGTACATTGTGCCAGTTGCATCAAGCTGCCCAATTCTTTCACAATATGTTCTAGTCCTTGCTTCGATGCAAACGCCTTGCTCGCACCTTCTCAGGGAAACACGTGAATGTAGTGTCTATAGTCTGCACTCTTCTTTTCTCAATGTTGGAATGCAACTGATATGCTTGAAAGATCTTGAAAGTGAAGCCCTTGTCTTGAATTCTGAATTCTGTATCAGGGGTTTGGAGGGCAGGTTGACGTTTTTTTTTGGGCACCTCCTAGCCGAGATTTTTGGAGCAATTTCCTTGTGCTCGTTTTGAAAGGGTAGGTTAAAGGAAACTCATTTATCTGCTGTTACTGGGCGGGGGGTAGATCGAAAACATAACTATGGACAATCACCATTTTTAATGGAAACATCAGCGAACTAAATGGCAATTTTCAATAGCTATGTTAAATTTCCAGAGGGTATTACAAGGTGGTGCCCCATAGTTAGCTAAGTTGGTTTATAACTCCAGTAAGTATGGTTTATGGCAGATATAACGAACTAGTTCATGGGGTTTATAAACCAACTTATAACTGGGGGGCACCATCCTGTACAACCAGGGAAAAGTACTGATTTCTTTGACTTCAATTTGACCCTGATGAAGCTGGCTATCAGCCGTGCCGCATTTACCAATGTCACCCTGAGGTATTTATCCATGTCACACCACTATTTGTATCTCGGCATGTCGACTAAGATTGGATAAGATTGGTTATATAATTAGGGGGGTTCCATGGGAGTACACCAAAAATGGTTGGTTTATGATGGACAATCCTATTAAAATGGATGTTTTGGGGGTAGCATCATTTTAGGAAACCTCTATATATAGGCATATATAAGCCATCACAAAAGCTTACTGCTGGTAAACTGCTGGCCTATGCAACTAGGAGATTTGGGAACGGACACCCAAACTTCATCAAACTTCACAACCATACCGTATCATGTTCTATAGAGGCGTATCGTAGTATCGTAGTTAAACAGCTTATGGGCAGCTCTGGACATAATATTGACATATATTGACATGTTTCAATATGTTTCATGTTTCGAGCTTGTAAAGTGCCCATTTCTGATCCTGAGTTTCTGTAGATCGAACATACCCTCTGGTTGTGTCAAAATTGCTATTGAAAATGGCCATAGAAATAGTGGATTTTCCCATTGAAAATGGTGATTTTCCATAGCTATGTAAACGTTTACCAGAGGGTATCTTGTGGCTTTTTTTTCAGACTCGATAACTGTGTTCACTGGAGCTCTGGAGTCTGAAACAAGTAATGCCATTACATACTGCTACAGTCAATACGGCCATACAAGGTGGTGCCCCCCCAGTTCTAAATTGGTTGATAATCCCATTATCTAATATTAACTATAGATATAACTAGCGTACGTCTTTGGTTGGTGGTTTGGAACATGTTTTTTTCATATATTGGGAATAATCATCCCAACTGACGAACTCATATTTTTCAGAGGGGTAGGTCAACCACCAACCAGTTCTTAGTTATTAGAGTTATAAACCAACTTAGCTATCGACCGGGGGCACCACCAACCGTAAGTCTCTGTGTTTTCATCCAGGCGCCACGACTGCACAAAAAACGCAGGTTGCGGCCCTCTCGAGCACGCTTCGCCTCAACAAATTGCACAGAGGTGCAAATCATGGGATTTATGGTGGTTTAAGGGTTTTTTCTGGGATCTAATGGGATTTTATTGGATTTTATTGTGGTTTAATGGGGTTTTATGGGATCAAATGGGATTTTATGGGATTTTATGGTGGTTTAAGGGTTTTTTTGGGATCTAATGGGATTTAATGGTATTTACCCTCTGGTAAACATACAAAAAGCTACGGAAAATAACCATCTTCAAGTTCGGTAAATCAACGAACTAAATGGGCCATTGTTTATAGCTATGCAAACGTTTACCAGAGGGTAGAGATTAGGGAAAGTTTGGGTTTTAGGCTCTTATGAGCCAGTAGCTAGGCTAGCTATTTGCGGGTCCACATGGGTGCAGTCACGCCACGCAGACTCTGATCCCTTCTGATCTAAGCATTTTGCACGTGATTTCGGAAGGGATCTTGGAAGGATAGGAGTTGCCTCTCATCCACCAATGATTGAACATTGCCATTTGCAGCATAGTGCAGCTAGTCTCCCAGTTGAGGGAATTTGATGCGAAAGAGCGGGACCTGTGTGCCAGCTGGCATTGCCAGCTGGCATTGCCAGCTGGCATTGTACTGATATATACTAATATCCTCTAATATCCTCTGGGATCTTTCTAGCTGGCTTTAGTGGTGCTTGCTAATTAGGCAGATTGAAAAATCCACGAGTTGTGGCTAGCGTGGCCTTCCCACAGGTGGATCTGGGATTCCAGGACCTTTGGCGACAGCTGTTTGAGGAGGATGCGCCATTGCTGGAGGCTCATGGCACACAGGGCCGTCAGATCCCACTTTGATCGCGAAACTGTGTTGGGAGCCCCGAATCAACGCATTTTATGGCAGAATTTCCTATGAAACTTGGATACCCTGGGGCAGGAACTGTTTGATATGTTTGATGCATTAATAAACTTCCGAGCCAGGGCCTAGAGAAACTTCATGAAATTCAGCTGTGACTCAGAGCACACGATGCTTTTCAGATGGGATTCTGACCATTGAAACATGGTGATGTCGCTTCATGTATGGATTGTATGTGTTTCGGTCAGACCAAGCATGTCAAGAATGGCCCGCACTAAAAAACACTTGGGACATGTGTAAGTTTTTCCAGACATCCGGGTCAGCCTGGGTCTATCAGCCAAAAGATGCGAGGTGGCAAACATATCAAAATCAAATAAAATAAGACAAAAATCATCGCCGTCAAAATTGAAATTGTCTTCGCTCGGCTCAGTGCTCAAAACTGTTTTCGGACCGTGAAGTCCAATCAACAAAAAACAGCCATAGAGGCCCATAGAAGAATCAATAACCATCAAACAAAAAGAAGAAGATAGATCACTTCAAATGAGCCACCAACTAAGGCACCTTAGTTGGCAGCAAGTCACCATGGACAACCAATCTCAGCGAGCTGCTGCGGCAATCTGTTCGAGAAGCTGTTGCACTGCTGGCTCTTGTCATCTCTTGTCACAGACTTTAAAAGATGCAAGACGCAGGAAGTCAATCTAAGGTGCTCCTTCGCTGGATTGCAGGGTGAAATGAAAGAAATTGAAGAGGTGAGAGACGTGACCGGAGCACAAGGATCAAGGCTGTTAAGCTCATGCTGAAAGGAACCGTGCTTCAGCACAGCTGCACTACAGTGCTCAATGATATGCACCGCTGCCAGAGAAAGGTCCCATTGATGCAGTGCCATGGATTTTACAGGCTACACCACTAAAAAAACCAGCGTCGAGTGGTGTTCAGTGGGCGGGAGCCGGATCTTCCCCCAAGACTTCAGCCAAGAAAAACGCCGCGAAGAGCCGTTGAATCGCCAAGATGTGTTCATTGAGATGAGCCCTACCTTCAGTGTACTTGACCAGCAGAAGTTGCAGTAGTTTGCTGTTGCGGCTTGCGAGTACCAGCTGTTACGGGTTGTGCAATGTTGTGCATATTATTTGCCATTCTTCACCCAGGTTCCAGGTTTCTGTTTTGGACAGGTCAACCGAAGCAGTGCATGCAGGGCAGTGGAAAAAGAAACTGAAAGCCCCTGGAAAAATTGATAGATTTCGTTGGGACTTTATGCAGTTTTTGAGATCCGGAATCTAGATGAACATCATGCCGTGAATCATGCCATGATTACTATTGTCTCATTGTTTGCAACAGTAGGAATTCTGCAGATGGGCCAAGGAATGCACAGAACATGCCATTTCGAAACTGTCGCCAAGAAAGGAAGGAAGAAAGGATTGTGAAGGAATTCTGCCTTAGAATGAGAGGATTTTTCAGAATATAAAATAGACCTCCATTTATTTAACATAGTCATGGAAAATGGCCCATTTATAGATGATTTTCCCATTAATACCTCCATTTATAAGGGGATTTTCCATGGCTATGTTAGTCATAACCAGATGGTAAGACCTCCATTTCATTCAAGTCACCCGTTAAGTGTCACCCGTAAAAAAACATTAAAAAACTGCTGACTGGCCCACTGGCCCCCCGCAGATCGCCAGTCGCATCGCCAGGAGAAGACCGACTTTGGCTTCTACTGCTGTTCCCAGCTGCTAGCTGTATTTTTGTGATGTTTCATGGATCCAATGCGCCGTCTGGTAGATCTTCACACAGCGAACATCAGCATTTTTCATAGGTAAACCACCATTTTTCATAGGTAAATGGTGATTTTTAATAGGTAAACCACCATTTTTTAATCATTTTTCATAGGTAAACAGAAATGGAGCATTTCCCTGTAGCTATGCTGAATTGCCAGAAGGCACCACGGTGGCAACTAGCTACTGCCTAATATTGGATCACATGTCGTCAGCTTTTGCAATACGAGACCTTGATCTGCATTGATGTCCGTAGTTCAAGTATGTATTTTGGATATACTTTACTGTTCAACTGATGTACTTGAACTATCTTGAACTATGGACATCAAATATTTGCGTTTCCTGTGTACTGAGTGTACTGATACAACTGCCCAATGATGGTTTGTTCATGTGTTTGTGTTTTGGTTGATCCAGGAGAATTGCACTGAACCATGGCAACCATGGTGCGTGGATTGCGATGCAACCCATATGAGTTCAATGCTGGTTTCACCATGTCATGATGCTTATAAAAAGGCACCATTTCAGACCAGAATCTCTCATGTTTCATGCGTCATATGCTCCAATTCCATCCAATTCTAGAACACACAGATACAGAATGTACTGCTGAACTATCTCCCTTGCAAGTCTACTTGTTTTTACACTAGGTGCCTTGCAGATGGCGACCCCGCTCATCGTTGGTTTGTGGGGACAAAGGTTTTTGGTGCATCGTGAGCTAGTTCACCGAAGACCACAGGAGTGGTACCAGAGGAAGGTGAATGAAATTGCTTGGGAACACTGCGCCTTGGTCTTTGTGTACTCGGCATGTTTTACATGCTGGAAATCGTTGTTTTCTTTGAGCAGGTTCTTGGGAGCGATTGCAGACATTCAAACAGTCAAATTTTCAGGCATTTAAGGAAGGCAACAGAAGTGACTATATTCTATATGTACATTTATGTACTGTATATAGTATATATAGACTTATTACTTCTTATTACATAGAATATTATATAATAGTGTGTATGTTATTGCATATATAATATAATGCATATTATTATTATTATCATTATTATTAATATTAATATATATATATATATTATATTATATATATACACATGCAATAACATGCACTAACATATATAATATTATATATAATATGATATACACGTCATTCATGATTTGAAGGTCCTCAACTCCTTGCTCCTCGTTTTTCGATCCTCTGAGGTGCTACCAGCTACATGGAGCTGCTATGGATCCCTGGCTATCAAACAAGTCATTCAAACATAGCTATTGAAGCCACGGCCCAGTCGAAATAGTGGATTTACCCATTGAAAATGGTGGATCTTTCCAGGATTTACCCATGAAAAAAGCATGGTGATTTTCGAGTTCTTTATGTAAACGTTTACCAGAGGTATAGTAAGATCCCAAGGGAATCCTAAGGAGATCCCAATTTTTGGCGTGTTTTTAAGGCATGGAATCTTCCGTGATGGCAAACTGCACGAAGAAAAGCGCCAGGAAAACCTCGGGGGTCTTTCGGATTTCGGATTTGAGACTTGGGTAGCCCCAAATGTACTGATGAAATCTGATGAATCATGGTTCATAGTGAAGCATGGTGAATCAGAAAGATTTCTGCGTGCTTTTGGGGCTGTGCGTCATTGACAAACCCCACCCGTCTCAATGCTGATAGAAAGCGTTGACCAAGTCGTTCCTTTCTGTTTTCTCTTGCCATGTTTCCACCATCCGCAGGAGCGCAAAGAGCTTCCATTCTTTTTGCGCGTTGCCGCTTGGTGAAAAGTTCCCGAGATGTGATGCCATCCACACTGATCCAACCCTTGCGAAACAGGTTGAGGTGTGGATGTTTAGAAATGTAGCGAAGTAAGTAGGGAAAGTTGGTTGGTCGCAGGCTCCCTTGCAATGCTTGAAGGGAGCAGTATTTTCTATAGTGGTCGGAGATGGTCGGAGGTCAGATTATTTGAAAGGTTGTAAGCAGCAAATGGCGGCCTAACACCGATTGTAGTTGCAAGCTGGGAATGATGCTCGACCCTTTCAAATATGAAGATTCAATAGGAAGTGCACTGTTCTATACAGACAGACTGTATATACTTCAGATACTGTTGCCGTTGCCCCTTCAGCAATTACAACGCTGTCAACACGCAGCAGACTCTGTCGGTTTGTATGACAAGAAGGCTGCACCATTTTTTTACTCGTTTCTGAAGATCTCGATTCCATCTTTGTTTGAGCTTGTCTTCCATCATCGAGACATGGTCATTCATGTAGAGTGCCAGTACTTTGATCTACTGCACGGCTTCAAGAGTCACCAGCAGCATCTCTTACTGAGGACAACTTTTTGGAAGCAACATCTGATGGGTTGGTTTGACATTCTGCGTGAAAGAAGCTTTGGATGGGAGTTTTGGCCGGAGACTAGAATCCTTGAGGTGAAGTTACCGAAAGCCAACACTCGAGCAAAGTATGAAGATTGGGGAGGAAAGTGTCCTATTTCATGAAGACTGATATTGTAAGCGCGAGGTGAATATAAAGTCCAACTACATATCAGGCTCAGTGTGAACTGCATTTGGATAGTGAAGGTGCACTGTTCGACATACAACTGAATGCAACAGGACTGAGAAAGGGATCCCCACGGTAACCAATGCTGTGTTTGACGAGGAGAATTCAATCGCAACCAGAGCACTTGCACCTGAACTGTAGGTAGCAAAACTAGTAACTAGTAGATGTTGCTGCTGCCGTTTGTTCTTGCAATTGTATAGCAACATGAGAACATGAATTGTACAGGAGAAATGGACACAGAAAGCAGGAGAGCTCCCCAACCAGTCTGGACCTGGCAGATTCGGCCACCACCCAAAGCCCAAAGCCGAAGTCCGTTGTCCGATGATTTCCGATGATTGCTGTGGAGACAATTAGAGACATTGGAATCATCAAGTCATATTGAAGCTATATTGAACTCATTGGTGCCATGTAATGATGATTGATGGATATTGATGGTTGGGAAACTCGAATTGGATCTTATTGAAGCCATGAAAATCCATGACCGTTCAGCCCAAAATAAAATCAGAGGATTCCGAGCCCTGGATCGAACCAGCAATGGGCTGCCTGGCTCGGCCTGTGCTATGGGCTGCCTTGCTTGTCCTGACAGCATCAGAGAGCTTTTTAAGCAACGAGGACGATGTGAATGATGTGACATCCAGCAACCAGACGTGCAGCCTGAGATATTTTGAGATCACAGCATAGCCATGCAGCAATCAGGACGCGGACAAGTAGAGTATGAACAAAAAACTCAGATAAGTAACAAGCTGAACAAGTAGAGCTTACATGTTGACGGTTGTTACAGCTCGTTACTAAATAGACATGTTTCATGGCCTCCAACCAGTCACTTCCAGGATGTAGGTGACACGGCGCAGACCTGCAACGTAGATACAGTGCAGGCCGGGTGTTGGGCAGCTGTCCTGTAAGAATTTGAGCCTAGTCACTCTTCATGGATCTTCATGGATCTTCATGGATCTTCATGGTGCATCCTGGTGCTATTCTTCAGCCAAAAACCATCAAAAAGCATCAAAAACCTTCTGGCCTGAGAGGGAAAGACTGGGATCAGGTTGCCAATCTGCGGCAGTTGCATCCCATTCTGCTTCTTGGACGGAAATCTGGTGGTCCTAATATGATTTTGAGAATCCGATTGGTACGAGGGAATGCATGTGTCACAAAAAAAGCTGATCAAAATGCCAAACATACAAAACCCCAAGAACCTTTCATAGCCTTTCATTTAATAAATTTCTGTGTCTTTTCATAGCCTGTCCATGTTCAAGACATATGTTTTTTTCGACAAAGCTGTTGTGTCCAAGGCATGACCTGGTGAACACAACCTTCTTTCGACTCTTCAGAGTAAACCTCAGGAATCCCACCTGCCGGGAGGCTCAGAAAATCGGCGACTCGACATGTTTCGATGAATGGATATGGAAAATGAGACAAAATTGAAGGCCTATGATGATGAAGATGGAGATGAATATGATGATGAAGATGAAGATGATGAATGATGGATGATGGATGATGGATGATGGATGATGGATGATGGTCATGATGATGGTGTTCATGATGATGATGATGATGATGGTGATGGTGATGATGAAGATGGTGATGATGATTGTGATGGTGATGGTGATGGTGATGATGATGATGATGGTGATGGTGATGATGATGATGATGGTGATGATGGTGATTTTGAAGATGGTGATTGTGATGATGATGATGATGGTGATGATGGTGATGTTGGTAATGATGGTAATGATTGCGATGATGTTGATGATAGTGACAATGGTGATGATGATGATGGTGATGATGATGATGATGGTGATGATGGTGATGATGATGGTGATGATGATGGTGATGATGATGGTGATTATGATGCTGATGATGATGATGGTGATGATGGTGATGGTGATGGTGCTGATGGTGCTGATGCTGATGATGCTGATGATGATGATGATGATGTTGATGTTGATGTTGATGGTGATTGTGGTGATGATGACTATGATGGGCCAACCATCAAGATTTCTCACCTCGATGTCCAGGTGCGTACTGGAAGAGTCCTGACGCAGAGGAGAAGCCCAGCTCAGAAGGCACTTGTACAGGCGCCAGTCACCTGGGTCACCTGCTTGGCCGTCCTGTTAATGCTGTGGGATGTTGTGGGCCAGCTCCGCCATGAGGCTGACAGGCTGACACTGAATAAAGGAACTAAAGGAACAAATGTTTGGTCAGCATGTCCCGCTTGAACACATGAGGCAGCTTAAGAAGGCATGCTCGTTGATTT
Organism: Cladocopium goreaui; assembly: GCA_947184155.2. NCBI lineage: Eukaryota > Dinophyceae > Suessiales > Symbiodiniaceae > Cladocopium > Cladocopium goreaui. The sequence goes on from CAMXCT020006517.1 coordinate 279,075, forward strand.
GGTGATTTCGCAGGTACTTCAAGTAGCATTTTTGTTTAAGTGATTCAATGTAATCGAGGATGCCAGGGCCTAGACGGCCACAAATCTTTGGTGCTGGCCTGGGTGTCCCTGAATGCGAAATCACATTGCAATGATGAAGAGCACTCCAAGAGTTGCAACGAAAGACAAGCTACAAACATGATCAAACATATTGATTGTTTTCGTTCATTTGCCTAATATTTGTGAGGCCCCAGGAAGTGCTGCTGCTGGAATGGCAGGGTTTCGAATGATTTTCCATCACCCTGCACGCCAGGGTCTGTGCCAACCTTGGGATCCAAACCCGCCTTCATGTCCAAGGGCGGCTTTTCAACAGGCGTGGCGAACCTGTAGTCATAGGGCGATGGCAAGTTGAGAAAGCTCAGGTTGGCGAGCAGGTTTGTTGAGATGTTAAGAGCCTAAGGGGCAAAAAAATGCTAGAAAGATCATGAGTCTCACTTTTTAGACCCATCAAATATCATATATATATATACATATGTATTTAGGTCACCGGTATCAAAGGCTAAAGATCCTCAACAAGATAACAAAGATAGATGAAGATCCCAACAGATTCTGGCAATGCAATGCTAAGAGGCCAAGCCTAGCCTTGCTCTTCGGTGATTGCTGAGGCTTCTCAAGCAGAGCAGCACCCCCGGAGCGGGCCGAAATGGTTGGTTTAGAACCTGGCATTTACCCGGCCTGGTTATTTAATATAGCCATGGTATAGATGGCCCATGTATAAATGGTTTACCTATGGAAAAAATGTGATTTTCCATGGCTATGTTAAATCACCAGGTGGTAGATTCTCAATCAGCTAGAAGTCTGGTATATTGGTGGCATACGGCGACATATGGTGATATATTGGCCTGTGGATTGCTAATTCTTCCAGCGAACAGATGTGAACAACATACTGGCTAGGTTTGGGTAGCCATTCATCAGATGGCAGCCTTTGGCCCTAATGCAGTGACCAAACATTTTATGGGATTTTGATCCGTTCCCTGGTGCAGACCGTGTCACCAAATCCAAAAAATTGATGGTGAAAACATGTGAAAGCTATGGTTTCCTGTAGATTTTCACTTCATCCCACCCATTGATTCCCAGGCTTTCCTCATGCTTCGATTGCTGCCATGGCACCACATGGCATGCCACGGCGCAGGAGCCTGGATGCTCAGTAGAAGCCGATGGCAGCTCCGAGGGCATCGATCGAAAGCTCACGGTGCAGGAGAAGGTGCAGTGATCTCATCTCGACGGTCACCGGTCGGATGTCACCGAGAAATCGGAGTAGGACTGGAACGGGGCATCATAGGAGCGATTTCTTTGATTTGTATAAATTTGTATAGTACTATAATATGCAATGAATATCTTAATTAATGATATATAGATATTCACCATCCTTGTTTTGGGACCTACAATTTGACCCACTGAAGGAGTCCTGCTGCCCTGATTCCAAAAACATATGGAATGGCTTGGTGAAAAAGACTCGTCACTCATTGTGTTTCTCCACAGAAGGTATATGACAATTGTCAGGCTGAAGAAAACTCCAGATGGTCAGTCCCGCTACCCATTTGGTCAGGTGGCGCAACTCGAAAGAGGTAACGAGCGCCTCGATTCAATTTCTAGAGACTCCTAGAGACTCCTAGAGACTCTAGAGTGTGCAGAGGAATGTTGTCTTCAAGTGATCGAAACGTAAATGTAGGCCATGCAAGGCTCCTAGAAAGCCTTGTGGTTGTTTCCTCGGTGCAGACGTCTTCAGCTGTTTGTTTTGCCTCGCTTTGAGCAAGTTCACAGAGACCGAGCCGAAACCTGCCGCTGTAGCAGTCTGCGGGAGAATTTGATCTTATCTCGTGACTCTAGTTGTGACTAGTTGTGACTAGTTGTTGGGTCTCCCTGCATCCCTGCGGGGTCCGAATTTTCTGCTGAGACTTGATCGTCTCTCCAGCCTAGGACTGAAGAGTGTGAATTCGAGGAGCCACCAGAGATGGGTCATGACGGTCATGACGGTTTTGGGGCTCGGAAAGCCAAGACTAGTCTTATAAAAGCATTGGAAAATATATGAAAATATGGGAAACCTCTACCCGAATTTCTCCACCAGTAGCTGAAGCATTGCTTTTGATTCAGGTCCTTGGACAGTTGGACAGTGCTCAGCCTGATTTTGAGATGCGCACGGCCCCTGTAAGCGCAGACGGTCAAGACCCATTGGATTTCAATTCTCGCTACAATTCTGGAGTGAAGTTGTGTCAGTGAATAATTGTTAATAATATACCAGGACCAGTGATAAGTACTGATATAACCCCATAATAATATTTATAATATAATGGAATGTATAATCCCATTTATAACAAAAGAACCATAAATCAGCCCCTGCAATATCTGATAGATCTTGATTGATTTGCTTCCTGATCCCTGACTGCGCCACGTTGACTTTGCAAGAAAGTATGAATATTTGGGGGTGCGACAACATGATGCAATCGCTTGAAATACCTCGAGTTACATCATGAAACCAGGAGGACAACAGCAGATTTACATAAGAATCAAAGATTGTGATTGATTATCTGGTTGGTGGTTTGGAATATGTTGTATTTTTCCATTTCATATATGGGATGTTATCCTTCCCATTGACGAACTCATATTTTTCAGAGGGGCAGGTATACCAACAACCAGATGATGTTTGATCATGTATCATCCAGGAGGACCTGCCAACGTACTGGGTGGATATGTGCTCCGGCGACCATGCGAAGGGCATGTCCCTTGAGGAGTGTCGCTATTGGCCCAATGTGCGCGGCGGGGTGAGTGAATTCAGCTACTTCATTGAAGTTCGCCCTAGTTTGAAAGAATTTGTCAAGTCCACCACAATGAAAGTCCAGATAACGATGTATATTTCGCAATGAAGGAGTCGCGCATCGTTTCGCACAGGATGTGAACCTCATTAAGAATCCAGAGCGAAACACGGGCTACAATGGTTCCCACATTTGGCAGGCAACTTTACCGGCACATGACATGAGCTGGTACAAGCACACTTAACATCACTTCATCTTCGGGCTGCTTGTTGTTTCACTTTATATATGTTGTGTTAAAGAGAGACTAATTTATGCTGGCTAGAGAGATGTTTGCTCCAGTCTTCCGCAACAATTACCAATCTTTACCAGCCATCAGCCAGGGCTGTTTTCCGATAGCCGATAGGGCCGATACCCTCTGGTAAACTAACATAGCTATTGAACATGGTGATTTATAGTGGATTTACCCATTGAAAATGGTGATTTTCATGCGTCCTACCTTAGGAAATTATTTTGAGGTGGGAGTTGGTTATGGAATATTTTGTTTTAAATAATTTCCAATTTTTAACATAAATTTTATGTTAACATCAGCGAACAAGAACCATAGCAAAATAATTTATGCACCCGTAACCCGATGATGGTGCAAAATATTTTTCCACCTACAGAGGTTGAAGCACCTTGAAATAATTTTAAGCAAACAACCGAAGGCACCTCAAAATAATTTCTCAGTTGAACTGGGGAAATTATTTCATAGAGTCCCAACTGTATAAAATAATTACCAGACACCCAGGATGAAAATTATTTCATGGGGAAGTTGAGTTTTGCAAGGTTAGGTTATTTTGTTTTCTGGGGTGGTCTGGTACTGTAGTACCCCCACCCCCAAAATATTTTTTTGGGGAGAGAGGAATGGATTCAGGTTTCTTTGCCCAAAAGTCGATGATAAGTCGATGTTCTAAAAAATAAGTAGTTGGCCCACGGCTTATAGACGGCCGTGGCGTTTTTGTTGTTTTTAGGTAGTTTTTACAGCATTTTGTGTTGTTGTCGCCGTGCCTCTGGTCCGTCTTCTAACTTGTTTCTCCTTTTTCGGGATTTTTGTTCTTGTGAACTTTCCTTCCTAGAACTTCACACGCTCTTGATGCTACGTTGTGAACTTTCTTCCTGGAACTTCACACGTTCTTGATGCTACGTTGTGAACTTTCTTCCTAGAAATTCACACGCTCTTGATGCTACGTTGTGAACTTTCTTCCTAGAACTTCACACGCTCTTGATGCTACGTTGTGAACTTTCTTCCTGGAACTTCACACGTTCTTGATGCTACGTTGTGAACTTTCTTCCTAGAACTTCACACGCTCTTGATGCTACGTTGTGAACTTTCTTTCTTCCTAGAACTTCACACGCTCTTGGGGGGGGTTTTGGGGGGGCTAATAACGTTCTTTCGTGTGCGTTTTACTTGACTCCGTTGTCTTGATGGTATACGTTGTGAACTTTCTTTCTAGAACTTCACACGCTCTTGATGCTACGTTGTGAACTTTCTTCCTAGAACTTCACACGCTCTTGATGCTACGTTGTGAACTTTCTTCCTAGAACTTCACGCGCCCTTGATGCTACGTTGTGAACTTTCTTCCTAGAACATCAATATATGTGGCGTCACACCATTTTGCCGTGTTCTCCTCAAAAAATGATGTCACACCTTGTCGACATGATGAAGAAACATCATGACTTTCAATAGCGGCCTCATCCACTGAAACAAATAGTCTGGGGGCATTGCAAAAACACTAAAAAACATATATTTCCCCATGTAATTACGTGATGAAGCCGCTTTAACCAATGGCACGGCTGCGTGAATAGTCCAAAATGGACTTCTATGCTTTCACCACTGTAAATCAGCAGAAAAAAAGGCGATAATTGCTGATGTGCTCATTTCCTCACGGCCGTCTGTGAGCCGTGGACCTAGTTCAGTAAGTAATTCATGGTAATTCTCAGGGTTTGTCTCTTTGAGGCAATTTGGATACAGCTTGGGTCAATTTGATTCAGTTTGGATTCAATTTGGTTCAATGTAGTATTTTTGAACTATTCAAGGGGACGTTAATTTTGCCAGGTTGGGCCAGGCTATTATTTTTTTCTGGGGTGGTCTCGTGGTACCCCCACCCCCAAAATAATTTATTGGGTAGGAAGGGGTCGATTCAGATTTCTTTGTCCGAAAATCGATGGTCTAAATAATAAGTGGTTCAGTAGTGAACCACCCCCAAAATAATTTTTGGGTGTGAAAGGGGGTCGGTTTAGAGATGATTTATTTGATGTGTGCCACAACCTCCAAGTGGTTTAGTGCTTTTGTCGGGTGCATTCGAGAGGAGAGGTAGTGTGACCCCCCAAAATAATTTTGTTTTTTTTTGCTAATTATTTTGAGGTGGTTCTACTTGTTTTTTCAATCATCCAAAACCATCTTAAACCACCTCGAAATAATATCTAAAATTATTTTGAAGTAAGGGACGTGTTTTTGAGTAATAGTGGAACCCTACCAAATATTTTATTTTATTTGCAACCTTTCAGATTTTTTTTTGGGGGGGTGGGTAGTGTCAAAGGAAATTATTTTGAGGTGGGTTAGAGTGTTTTTGAAAAAACAATATTTTGAGGTGGGTTGTGTACTAGAAACACCTCAGATTAATTCCTAAAAAATATTTTGGGGGGTGACCCTAGTGTTTTTACCTATGGTAGCCCGCATTGATTTTCCATTTTACCAGAGGGTATCTCGTAACGTTTCCGGGTAGCTCGTAACCACGTGACGTCGTACGTAGCGACAGAGTCGACAGGCCATGTACGACGAGAACTGCTTCGAGGTGGGCAGCTCCATGCCTCGTGGGCGCTTTGCCTCAGATGCCTCAATGTGCTACGAGGAGAACGAGCTGAGATTCTCTGTGAATTGCTGTGCGCCTGGAATTTGAGTATACCCTCTGGTAATGACAAAATAGCTATTGAAAATGGCCATTTATAGTGAGTTTTCCCATTAACAATGGTGATTTTCCAATGACAGATAACCCATGACGGATCCGGCTGGTGCTGTTTTTTTTTAATGCTAACATGACTGGGGTTTTTGTTGATGGGATCCATGGAGCACCATATATAGCAGCACCATGGATCCTATGGGGTATACTCTGATTGTGTACTGGTACTTGAATGCGTTCTGTAATATGTTTTTCCTTTTTTTTCCCCCGCATCATTGTGTGGGGATCTTGTTTTTCTGCTTTGCGCTCGACTGCCTTCCTCTCCTCCCTCCTTCTCTCTGTCATCACACAGTTTCAGATACCAAAAAAACACATTGTCACACACAACTCTGTCGCGCACAACATTGTCACACACTAGACAAAATTGGATCTTTTAAGTGATCCATCAGGAACTGAGTCCTTTCACATGCAAAAAGATTGTTGTTGGGGTTCTTGGCTTAGCCCCTTGCCACGTCAGTATAAATCACAGGAGTCATTGAGTCATTGACATATAAACCAACAGCGTAAAAAGTATAAGGAGCACGTCAGTAAACATCACAGGAGTCTTTGACATATAAACCAACAGCGTAAAAAATATATAAAGGTGCAGGTACGTCAGTGCTGGCCGGGCACTGATGTCACGTCCACTTGGTGCGGTCTTTGTTAGATGAGGCACACCAAGGGACCCTCATCCCCCTGCTTTGACATTGACCACCCTTGTTAGAAGGAGAGAGAAAAGAAAAAAGGAGAGGTTTTCTATCTATTTAGATGTTACACACACACACCCACACACACACAACTTTGTCACACACAACTCTTTCACACACACACACACAACTCTTTCACACAAACAATGTCGCGCACACACAGCTCTTTCACACACACAACATTGTCTTGCACACACACATCTCTGTCGCGCACAACATTGTCACAAAGAACTTTGTCACAAACAACTCTTTCACACACACACACACACCCTCAACTCATCTTATTGGAAAAAAATGACATGAGGAGTTCTCGGGTCTTTTATTTGTGTATTTTTTTCCTACAGAGAATCACCAAATATCCATCTCCTCATTTCCAGGAGCGAGTTCTTTACCGACTTCTCAGTGGCTGGCATGCCTCCACGTCCATTTCTATCGCCAAGAACTTCTATGCCCCAGGCCATTGATCATACAATGTGAGGCCCCCCAGTTATAAGTTGGTTTAGATTCGCCCCAGTAACTATAGTTATAAGATGTTATAAGTACCATAAACCATAGTTATTGGAGTTATTTGCACCAACTTAGCTATCTTGGGGGCCTCACATTGTAATGATCATCCGCATGTCATCCGGCTTCGCCCCGTTGCGAAGCGTTGCGTTGCACCACCGCTGCGTTGCGCCGTTGCGCCAGGCACAAAGCAGAAAGGCCAGTGGGCGCCGAACTTGGTTCGAGCCTCATGGGGCGGGAAATTCTGCGAAACATCTGGAGGTTTCCAATGTTATTTCGTGGGTACCTATTAATAGCTGGATGGTTTATTTCATGAAAATTCGAAGTAAAATTTGGATGATTTGGGGGTACCCCCATTTCAGGAAACCTCCATATGTTTAAGAAGAATGATTGACCCATACGATTCTTGATCAAGGGAGGACGGATTGAAGATGTTCTAAGATGTTTGTTTTTTTTAATGGTTTCATACTGATATAAAATTACCACAATCCTGACCCACATGGAATGAATGTGATGAAAATTGATGAAATCGTCAACAGCAATCAAACAGTTTAAGTATGTTTAAGTCAAAAGTGGACAGTCATTATCAGTGGCTATGATGATAAGCAGCTTGGTATTTTGCCACATCGCAGGAGCGCTTCATGAAGGACATCGGGGACCATCCCGAGCGCGCAAAGAACCTTCATTTCTCCTTTGTTGTTCTCTTGAGAGCCGTCAGAAAGGCGAATTCTGAAGGGGCGACGGTGGGTTTTTTTCAGGTAGTCATTCACATTGAAGTCAAGAAGGATCAAAAAGGCCTCCCAGGTTGCTATATGTTGGAGATACGGAACTGTTGAAGAAGTATCAGCTACTGGTGTCCTTTTCACCAGTTTGCATAAATGCAAGATGCAAAAAGTTGTCTCTATTTTGTCATGCGAATCCCATAGTTTCAGAGATCAGCGTAACTTTTCTGCGGCATTTGCGTGTTTGCTATCCTTTTGGAATCCATTCAGAAATGATAGTTCCGAACTTGGCCAACTAGCTCGGAAATGGCAGCCCCATTCAGGCAGCACCATTTCTGCAGAGCTACGCTTTCCACACCGGTGACGACAAAGAGGATCGAAAGACCAAGGCCGGCCCGTTGCAGCGGCCGTGAAGCCGTTGCAGAAACTGCTGTGCAAACAGCCCATCAAATGCTGTCTCCAATGAGAACGACAGAGGGCACCCCGAACATGACATGATATCTATGCTAATATATCTATATATGATCATATATGATTATATAATGAATCATATTCATGTACATATTAAGCAAACATGGCTCATGGCTATTTTCCACGTTCCGTCTGGAAAGGACGCCTTTTTCTCAAAAGTCCCGGCCCAAAAACGCAACGCTGCAGATGCTCATGTCCCGGCTCTTGGACTCACAGCTCCTATCCTTGTGCTCACCACTCTTCGAGGCCATGGGCAAATGGTCGTGGCCTAGTAAAGCTGTAGAAAAAAGATAGGCGAGCGAAGGAAGATAGAAGAACATTTGAAAAAAAATGGCTTTGCCATACATCTTGAGATCGCGCGACTTGTTTGAGTGATAGCCCGGATCTCTCACATTCAGCTTGGTAGAGAAGGTCAAGAGTGCTATCTTTCCAGCTTAACATTTCGATGCTGCAATGCTTGTTTTCTCACTGACCATAGGGAATCAAGAGGGTTTAAGATGGTTTTTTCAGCTCTCACTGGAGTTTGGGCATGCTTTGTGCCTTCGCTGTTCAGTTCTCCCCGTCTTTAACTGGTGCAGCTTCACCAGTTCTCCCAGGCTTTCGACGAAACGCGGCTTTTTCGAAGTAGCTCCACAGAACAGAGAAGTCAACTGAAGCGACAATTCAAGCACCCCGGCATTGCCCGGCACGGGATGAAAGGGACGATGGTGACCGCACAGCTTGCCAATCTTTGCCACCATGATACCTGTCTAATGTTGTAAGATTTTGTGTAAAATATTGCACATGTAACAACTGTATCTGTCATATCTGTTATTAAATTAGGGTGCGTGTTTTTCGCGCAGCACAATACAGAACATGTTACAAATGCTCCACCAGAATACAAAAGTTAGCCAAAAACACCCTCAACCAAAAACACCTTCATCATGCATCTATAATTTATTTTATACTGGTTGGTGGTTTGGAACATGTTTTTCCCATTCAGTTGGGAAGAATCATCCCAACTGACGAACTCCATCATTTTTCAGAGGGGTAGGTATACCACCAACCAGGGCTTGTTTGGTCACGCCACGATACGCCCAACAACTATGAAATGACGTGAACGGGGACAGCTTTCGAGGGAGGAGTTAAACCAAAAGCACCACAGGTATCAGCAGGATGTGGAGTTACAGGACATATAGGTACATACAATATCATGTATATATATATATATATCATAAAATCATTTAAAATCATGTTAAATCATATAACATCATATAAAATCATATAACATCATATAACATCATATAAAATAATATAAAATCATATAAAGTCTAAGATTATATCATTAGAAGATAATAGAGCATCCATGTAGATCAAAAGTTCCAGATCGGGATCATCCCAACATCCGCGCAGTGCTGTTGTGCCAGCAGCCAAGCTAAGGAGTGTTTTTCGGAACATCACTGCCACTTGCCAGCGTTTTGTGCTGGTTGATCTGGTTGGGCCCTACGACTGTACCGAATGATACCAAAACAAAGCACATAGAATCTGAAGAGTTTTTTTGGGTTTGACAGGTACTTCTCCCCTTGTGGAATTGAGACTAGATTTCGGCGGTTTGTCGTGTTTGGATTGGTGCTGACTTGGGAATGACACCGGGTCTTGTGTCCTTCAGATGATTTCTATTTGTGTGCATGTCTGACTTCGTCCTAGACGTTTGATATGTTGTTCAATTTGTTCAATACTCAGAAGCTGTTTTTTTTAAGCGTGCCATGGTCAAGTTCGGATATGGTTTCACCTTTTTCTTCACTCCCTTTTTTTGGTGATCCCTTTTCGGCACCGATCGAAACAAAATCCTGGTGAGTTATCAACTCCAACGGTGAAGCCTTCAGCCAGGAGCTGGTGGACTGCGTGCAATGCCAACGCTGTCGCCTTCACGCCAAGCTCTTCTCTTTGGGATTAGGAACAGTTTCTGGGACCGATGGCATCCTTTGTAGACCATGGACATTGTGACCATTGGACCACTACAGTACCAGGCGATGATTTTTTGGGATAGTGAAGAGTGAAGACTATAGATTAAGAGTGGTACTGTTTCAACATGTTTCAACAGAACTGGATGCATTCCGCAGAATCCGAACGAAATAGCTCGATTTGGGTTTGAGCTGAAGTGTTTGAACTCATTTTGAATCTCTCAAAATAGAAAGATTAGCCGACATTAGCCCACTATTACCATGGCATGTCATGGGATGTCATGGGAATCCATGCTGATATTGCACATTGTTTTGGCCAGCATCAACAATGAATGGACTATTGGAGTTGATGAATACGTTGAATACGTTTTCGGGACGCACGTTGAAAGCATTTTTTGTTGGAATGCTCCTGAAAACGCATTTTGAGCCGGAATTGCTGAGCCATGGAAATCAAGTGGTGTAAGTCTTCATGTCCAATGCTAGCGTCCCACATTCATTGTCCTATAATATCCTATTATAATAGGATCCATGTATGGTATATATGGTAACATTTACCATCAATATACCCCCAATGTTAGCATATATACCAGCACCATGGATCGTATAATTATAATAGGAATCCTTCAAAATTCACGACCATCGCTCCGAGAGTGCGGGAAAGAGTTCAGCAGTTCAGCATCGCTTAGGAGTAACATTGTCCTCTTGTTTTTTTCCCAGTGTTTCTAGATGTTTCTAGTTTCCAGATGTTTCCAGATGATTCAAAGATTTCAAAGATACTCAAATATGTGATCTAATATGTGTTGAATGTACATTATATTATTATACTATGTATGCATTCTGACTCTGACATTTAAGAGAAGCATGTACAGAGGTGCTTCGTGGCACATGCACAAAATCATACATCTGCAAACATTTGCAAACCCTCCTTCTTAGTTTGGCTCATTTATGCGACAGTCAGGGCCCAAAGGTCTTGCCATGTTTAACTCAACTCAATTGCAACTTCGACAGACACCAACTTTCGCCATGTACTGTTTCGTCATGTTCCACTTCGCCATGTACTGTACAGATTTTGCGATGTTCCCCTTGATCTACCACTTTAAAACGCCGGGGCTCGGGGGCTCGGCAAAGGCTCTGAAGATCCTTCTATCTCCCGAAGATCTCATTAGCACCACCACCAGCAGAGACGATGTGGTCGCCTTGGTCAACATTTTGTGGAAGATGTCGGACTCTCTGGAGGCCAGGTATGGTGCATTGGTTCCGTGGAAGTTGGATCCATAAGGCTTGGGATGGAGCTTGGATGTGCAACGAAGAATAGGTTTTATGACATTTTATGACTTGAGGATTGAAGAATTCGAAGAAGTGCTGTTTTGTTGTCTGGAACCCCTCTGGGAAGCTAGTCGAATATACACCGTTGCCTTCTGACCTCCGACATGACAAACATTGACAAACTGTCAGGACGTGAGGTTGATGACAAAGCAGTACTACGAGAACCACAACCAAAAGCCAAAAGAGGAAGCGCCGAGACCGACAGGCGAGTCAGTTAGTCAGTTGAAGTATGGAGTGAAATGGCATGAAAGAGCTGCCAGTTTGCGAGCGTCAGCTGAATTGCTGGTTGGTGGTTTGGAACATTTTTTATTTTTCCATTCAGTTGGGAATGTCATAATCCCAACTGACGAACTCCATCATTTTTCAGAGGGGTTGGTCAACCACCAACCAGATATTATATGGTTATCATATGGTTATTGTATGGTTAGTATATGGTTATTATATGTTATTATCACTATTGCCATTGATATCCATTGATTATCATCATTGGAAAAGTATCCCGGAATTTCTCACTCCAATTGGTGAATCTTTGAGACTTTTCCCAACTTTTCCAGCCGGACATCAAAGTTATCAGCCTGTCCAGGTCAGAGCGTGGCCGTTGCGCGGCTGGAAGGGGACAACCAGCCAATGCCTTTGAGTGCAAGGCAAAGTCTGCCTGTCCCCCCTGGTAGCCCCAGATGCAACTCTCCTGTCTCATCATGTCTCATCATGTCTCATCATTCGTCCATATTGATGCAATGTGTCCTTAGTTAACTAGATGATCTTAAATATACTATACACATCTATACACATTACATGCACCATCTATACCGGATCCCCTAGGCCCTAGGCCTTCAATCATCATCATCGGCTCACACGTTGTCATCACGCGCAGGCGGGAGCTCTTGGACTTGTCCCTAGCTGCAGTGCGTCACAGCAGCAGCAAGGGCTTGTTGCCCAGCGAAGCTGAGGTGAGAAGCAAAGTGTGGATGGGCTGATATTGTTCAGGGCTTGGAAAATGTCGTAAGTGTTGACATCACCCAGCTGATCTTAAGTGATTGAGTTGTCAGTTTTCAGCTCCAAGACATACTTTTCAAGTGAAACGAATCCCCCAAAACAGCAGATTTACATAGATTTACCAATTACCAACCCCCGTTTCTGCAATGGGAAGATGTCCGAAGTGATGATGTCTTATGCCTGGTGGAGAACCGTGATGAAGTGACGCAGCGACACATTCGTCAAGCTGGGAGTTTCCAACCATTTTGGCCGAAATCAGGTGATACCCTCTTGTAAACGTTTACATAACTATGGAAAATCACCATTTTGAATGGGTAAATCCACTATAAATGGTCATTTTCAATAGCTATGTTAGTTCGTTTACCAGAGGGTATCAGGTGTTACCCAGGTTGTCAAGTTTCGAGAGGACACCTGGCCATTCCAACCTTTGTTTTCATCAGGAGATGCTTCTGCGTTTCTTAATGTCCGGTGCCAGTGAGGCGGATAGGTTGGGGAGATGAGACTGGCTCTGAGACTGGCGTTCCATGAAGAGAAAGAATTTGGTGTTTTCGTTCTGAGAACGTATCCCATAGGATCCATGTATGCTATATGGTGACATTTAGGCTATATTGATGGTAAATGTTACCATATATAATATATAGCATACATGGATCCTATGGGTATAATTATAGTTCCTCATCTCAATTGGTGTTTTCGTTCTGAAATGGAATCATGAAAGCACATAAACAATTATTGTTGCTTGGGAGCGTAGCATGACTAGCCCTCCGTGAGCAACTCAGTGTGCATTTTATGCTGAAAACCAACATTTTGGACTAGACAACATGTTTTTGAGAGAGAGTTGGTGATCAGTGATAGTTTTGATAGTTTGATATGATATACAGTTTAATATCCTGCGCCATGTTTCTGAATGATGTCGAGACCCATATTATACACGGATGTTTTGGCTTCTGTTCAGCTGTTGACTTGTGTCAAGATCTCATTTGTGTTTTTGTTCGTTTGAATTTAGTAGTGTACCCAGTGTACATTTAAATTTGGACAGTCTGATGTTTTTGGGTTTCTACTGGGGTCCCTGACTTGTCCTTTTCACCAACAGGAAGTGCTACTATTGGCACGGCACTATGCTGTAGATCGACCGGAGACCTTCTGCAGGTGCTACACTAAGCAGGATCAGTGGATCAGTGGGGCCCGGCTGCCATGCCATCCATGGTCGCAACATGACGATGTCCCATTTCTGGTTGGTGGTGACTGGAACATGGCTTTTATGACTTTCCATATTAATTGGGACCATTATTGGGAATAAATCAAATCCAACTGACGAACTCCATCATTTTTCAGAGGGGTTGAAGGGTAGGTATACCACCAACCAGATGTGAACGTCTCACAATATTTTCCAGATGAGGTCAGGATGGGTCCGGATGGGGTGCCACTTCTCAGATCTTCTCAGTGCTCAGCCGAGCACAGGCTTGCCCTCTTTAGCACTGAGAAGGAGAAGGCCTCAGCAGCAGTTCCGCATCAGGAGGTCAGCTCTGCGGTGTCTTGTTAGTGGATTCGCCGCTGCCTTTCACTTGCGTTTTAAGTTTTACCATCTGGTTATGACTGACATAGCCATGGAAAGTCACCATTTCTAATAGGCAAACCCAGGTAAACCATCTAAAAATGGGCCATTTTCCATGGCTATGTTAAATAACCAGAGGGTACATCATGGTGTTAATATTAATCCTCTCCAGCAATCGATGGAACATCTCCCATTTCGCTCGATGATGTTCCGTAAAAAAAATAGCTCCCTTCAGTTCAGCGATTTCCCAGGTCGCCACATTTGATTGAGGGTAAAAAACCGGTTTTTCATGGTTTTTCTATGTTTTGATGATGTGTGGCCTTTGAACTCAGCACCTTAAAAGGCATAACTCTCCCGATCCTTTGGCAGCCAGGCCTTTCCGAGTCATCCAACCACAAAGATCCAACCATTTTTGGTCTTAACTGTTAGTAACAGTTCTGTTTTTTCGAGTATCACCGAGGAAAACATTGATTTTAGATTAGATGTTTAAAGTTGAGGTTATGATGTTAGGTCTAATCATCGATAAAAAACATGATTTTTTAGATGTTTAAAGTTCCAGTTAAATGTATTTAAATGTGCTGCAACCATCCGATGTTGATCCGAAAAAAAAAACATTAAAGTTAAGAGATCCATCCTATATTTGATGTTATGTTTAAAGTCCATCAACTTGAGTAACGATAATTTTATGGTTATATAATATAAAAATATAATGGTTACTATCATGATGTAAATGGTTTCTATCATGATTATGATCTATTGATCTCTATCATTCGTCACGATGTCGTCACGGTGAGGCCTATGGCTCTAAGCAGCGTCCAGCAGATGCCATCGTCATTGGCGGGGGGCTGGCCGGGATGAGTGCCAGCATGGCGCTCTTGGACCGTGGTGGTAGCGTGGTCATGGTGGAAAAGTCCTTTGGCTCCATGGGATCTTGATGATCATGGGGGGTTTGGATGGGTTTTTGGCATTTTTTCTGGCATCCATTTTGTTGGGCTGGGCTCGTGCAACAATGGGAAAAACCACCTGGCAAAAAAAAGTAACAGAAGATATGTTGTCAGGTGACCCACGTTTTACAAAATTTACCAAATTGGTCTCACCTTATATTTTGAGGTCGTACAGGATGGTGCCCCCCAGTTATAAGTGGGTTTATAAACCCCATTAACTATAGTTATATCTGCCATAAACCATAGTTATGGGACTTATAAACCAACTTAGCTAACTATGGGGCACCACCTTGTAACACAAAGATCAATTGTTGGTGCCGATGGCTTGCCACCAGAACTGCTTAAAATCGTCCAGGCAGCCGTACCTTGGTGGGAACTCCGGCAAAGCATCTTCAGGCGAGTGGACTGGACTAGCTGTGTGTCACAAATAGTGACACAAATAGTGACACAAATAGTGGACTATGGTGGACTATGGTGGTTGATAATAGTTGATATATGTTGATATAGCAAAATGGTGCAAATATGTTACCAAATTTATCATCAAATATCGTTTGTGAAGAATATGCAATGCCGACATCGTCAGACATTCTCAGTTTATCTTTCCAGTCTGGCCACATCTTAACCATTGCTCAGTGTCGCCAGGTCTTTCGAAGATTCATACCAGCTTTGGTATTCATGTGTAAAACTGTGAAAAATAGATTGCTCACAGATATCGCATACAGCATCATACTGCATCTCTTGATATCTCTTGTCTCATTTGCCAAGTATTGCTGTGGCCATAACCCATGACGGATCCATTGGTGCTGGTATATAAAAACCTACAAAACTTGATGATTTATTTTAGATATTTTGTTCGGGTAAATGTTAGTGTGCGTATTCCAGCACCATGGTTCGCATATGGGTAATATTATGATATATTATGCTATATATGGTAACATGGATCCCATCAATATACCCCCAATGTTAGCATATATACACCATACATGGATCCTATGGGTAAGGGATCACTTCAGCTTTTGGCGCAGGAATCAACGCTGCGCTCGAAACAAGCGTCGAATCATTGGTCGCAGATACCACGAAGAGCGCTGGGTCGCGTGCAGCTCAGTGGTTTTTCTTCCAACAAAAAAATCCATGAACAAAAACTGGTTGGTGGGTTTCCTATGGTTAATAATGGTTAATAATGATAATCAATAATTTGCTTGAGATTATCAATATATGTATATATATATATTTATATATCTGGTTGGTGGTTTGGAACATGGCTTTTATTTTCCATATCATATGGGTTTCAATTTTTTCAGAGGGGTAGGTATACCACCAACCAGATGATTTACGAGAAACACCGACACCTACACATTCAGAATGTTGACGAATGTTGGCGAACATGTTGGTGGGCCACGGCAGAACCATTAAGTTTTTAGTGGGGCCAGCCATGGCTTTTGACTCGTGAGCCACGGCTGTTATTCAGAGCCGGGGCCATGTGTGCAGTGCATTGGCCGTGCAGTTTCTGACAGAAATGTTGCATATTTTGTGGGATTTGTGTTGCTGAAAAATATACTTTTGGAGAAACAACTGTTGCTTGCCATAGACATGTTTTGTTCATTTGCATCAAGAAATTTTACAGGCTTGAGAGTTGTGAGTGGTTAGTTATCATCACTACGCGATGCAACAGGCGCACTCTGGTGGTTCCCTGCTGTGTATTTTTCAGGCTGGCCCGGCCTGAACTTATCCAACGATTGGCAGAAGACTCTGCAGAAGCTGTGTCGTGGCTCAGGCATAGAGTGGGAGTTTTGACATCGGCGCGATGTCTTTTACACGACGTTGCCAATGCATGCACCTTACATCACCTTACATTGATATGCTACTCTACCATACTGTAGCCTGAAATTTGAGGATATCTGTAAGTAGACAGTCTGATACATGGTCTATAAGTCAATATATCAGGGTACACATGTCTTATCATCTTCCTCCAAGATGAAACTCCCCGGACTAATGGAAAATGGAAGCGAGGACACCTCCACACTTGGGCTGTAAGATGTGAGGATGGCTTTTGAAAAAACTTAAGCCACATCTGGGAAGGATGAACATCCTTTTACCAGTCATTGTATTTTGGTGGCACCAGACTTTGACATCTTTTGACTCATAGCCAGGCAAAAACAACGCGGACAAGAGCCAAGATCTTCCCCGCCATACAAATCCATTTATCCATTTATAGATGGTTTACCCGTAGAAAAGGGTGATTTATCACAGCTTTTTGAAAATTGGTGCTCAGGGAGGAGCTAAGGAGCTACGGGTATCCATATTCCCAACAAAAAACGTGAGCCAGTTGGAGCCATTATGAGTTTCCCAACCACATGATAGGTTAAACAACCAGAGGGTTTACCCATGTTCAATGGGAATTTCAGGATCCTAAAATGGAGGTACCTACCATATATAAGGCCTATATAAGGGCTATGTAAGGGGATATATACCCCCAAAATATGGCCTGGAATTCCCATTGACATGTTTACCCTTCAAACATTTTTCTAATATACTTTAAACTATAACTATCCAGAACTGCTATAGCTTACCAGAGGGCATCACATGGTAATCACAACAGATCTGCAACATGTTCTTCTCGAGCCAGGGATCGAACGAAGGTGGACTTGTCCTTGCGATCACAACTGGGTGGCCACAGTGTGAAGCGTACCTTGAGGCGCCCAGCCATGGCCAGCCATGGGTCGATGGCTGGTCGATTTAGCCCATCACAATGGGGATTGCTGGGGACATCCCAGCATTGTTGTTATGGTCTTCATGTTATTGTTGAATGTGTGTTCCGTGGTGTTGATGTTTTTTTTTTCCTGGGACATTGTTGGGGGGATTTTGGGTCACAATTTCTACTTGATGTTTTTGTTCACTTGATGTTTTTGCTTGGATGGTGTCAGGATTTGTTTTGACTGTTCTGTTTTCATGTTGGGGTCTAATGTGGCATTGTTGGTTTTGACATGATTTGATGTTTTTTGTGTGTGTTTGCGTCCTGATGTTGAAAGTTTATGTATATTATATACTGTATATATAGAGAGATAAAGAGTTTGAGATAAAAGACATGTTGGAAATCTTCTTGCGCCAATACGCTTAAGAATTGCTCAATCAGTATGGGCATTACTGCAATCAAGCAGAAATAAAAGAGCACCTACAAAAACTGATGAGTAATCTAAAAGCTTCAAGAATAGACACCCATAAATAGTAAGAGAAAGATGCCTAGGATTGGAGTAAATGAGGAAGAATTACCAAGAGATATATATAGACAGACCAAATGAACTTCATAAAGGAAGACCCTTATCCTGAATATGATTTTGTATCAAATGACTTATTGCTTAAGCAAGAACAAGCTTTAGACCAATACGCAGAGTCTGGAGAAATAAACCAGGACCTTATGAAAGAAATTCATGAAAACATTTGTGACAAAGAATCGATGAAAGGATACACGAGGAACGGCAGAACTACGACACAACCATTATTCACAACCATGAAAAAGGCACTTGATTGACCAACGAAAGGAGGTCTGCATAGGGATACAACCTTTACAGTGTTCTACAACATTAAAACTATTGTTTCTGTAAATTGGGATGGAATGGCTGAAGATGATGAAAAGTGGAGACACTGAACCAAATGATTGGATCATACCTTAACAAAACATATTATAAAGTAATCCACCCTAAAACCCCTATATTATAAAGTAATCCACCCTAAAACCCCTTAAAGACATCACCCCTTAAACTATTAGAGCTATAATGGCTGACAAAAAGCAGTGTTCCAAAGGTAGAGTCGTTAAGGCAGTATGCTGTACAATATCATCATCGAAAAAGGGAACAAACAACACGGGACAAGAAAGACACTAATGAATTGAAAACTGAAAGTCCAGGTGTGTGGAAGTATCATAAACCCATATCAGGTCAAAAGGCACGAAGGAAAGTTTCAAACATCAGATCAAGCTGAAAGAAAAGGAACAACCTAAAGTATCCTAAAGTGGTAAGAGATGGAGATGATGAAACTGGAATGTTGGAAATATGATATCTTAACCCACACAGCCGTGTCAACCTGAACAATTATCCCAGTTATCCCCCTCATCCAAACCAAACATGTTCTTTACAGAGAAAATAGGGAAGAAAACCGGGAGAGAAAAACAGGGTGTCGAAAACAGAGAAAGAAAATTCAGTTTCCAGAACAGTGAAGACAAATAGATGAGACAATATCCCATGACGGATCCATGGTGCTGCTATATATGGCAACATGATGTAACATGGATCCCATGAATATACCCCCTTTATGTTAGCATATATACCAGCACCATGGATCCGTCATGGCTATGGTGACATCGTGACGTCGAAAAAACCTGGACCTTTCCGGCACTTTGCGGCTGCCTCGGCTGCTAGGCCATCCAACGCCTTTGTGGGTGCGGAGCTCACCTTTGCAGCCGGCCAGGCCACGGCCCGAATGCCCGGGGGTTGTCCCCTGAATCGTTCCATTTCTTCGTTCTGGCCGTCAAATGGCGGATGTCGTTTACCAGGTTGATCCAGATTTGTACACAAGCCAGGAACAAAATCAGAAGTGCCATGGTGGACAATGATACTATGGTAGAATTTTGAGGTATCACGCAGTATCTCATTTCTCAAAAAAGAATGGTGTAGCAATTGTTGTTTTGCATGGTGTTTGGATGGCCATGGACGTGGCACAATGCCAGGTCTTAACCAAGACTGCTGAGCAGGGCGGCAACTTCCGACTTTTGCTAAAATCCAAATGGACAGCCTTGTCGAGGCTTTGGCTCAAAGGATCTTCCTTTCCACCTAAATGTTTTTTTCAGAATGGGCATGGTTTGTCCACAGGCTATTGGGATTTGGATAGATTTGGTTTGTCCACTCTGGCTAGTATGTAGTCCAGCAAAAGTTTGTCATCGATCCAATATGCAAATACAGATACACATAACTTCCTGTGAAGCTTTGTCACATAGGACACAACACATGTTCCACAACACAACAGCCACAACCATGACACCAACACCAGCACCAACCACAACAACAGCAACATCAACACCAGCACCGGCAGCAACAGCAACAGCAACGGCAACAGCAACAAGAGCAACAACAACAGCAGCAGCAGCACCAACAACAACGACGGCAACGACAACAACAAAAAAAGAAGAAGAAGAAGAACAAGAACAACAACAAGAACAACAAGAACAACAGGAACATCAACAACAACGACAACAGCCACAACAACGACAACAACGGCAACAACGGCAACAGCGACAACGACAATTTCTGCGCATGTGGTGCTAGGTACGCTTGCTACCACAAAGTGATATTATATGTTTACACATTCTTTTTGCCAAATATATTGATTTTTTGGGTTTCTGGATTATGTGGAGACATGCCTATGTCTTTTGATGTACTGATGAATATGCTGTATTATGCTGTATTGTACCCTATAGTTACTATAGTTCACGAAACTGATTAAATCTCGCTCATCCACCTCTATCCAAATATCACAGCTGTCGGCAGGTCAGAAGAAGTGTGGAAGGTAGAGGTCCGAATCAATGGGTCAACTCAGGTGCCAATGTGGCGCACGGCACGGATGGGGATGAATGGGGTGAGATGGCTTTTGGGGCGGGCGATCTTTTGTGATCCAGTGATTCTTTGTGATCCAGTGATGGAGGTTAAAAACGAACATATTGCCAGTGGTTTTCCGATGACCAAATTTGGATGATTTTGGGGATCCCCTACCTCAAAAAGCCTCCTTAAATTTGGCTAATCGGCTAATCATGTGAGATTCCTGGCACGCTCGGCACGCCAGGTTCTATATGGGCATCAAGTGATCATTGCCACTGGTGGTTTTGGACACGACAGCAAGGTCCGCGACCATGGTCGCGCGGGTCCATTGTCCTCCATTGTCCTCCATGTAGTGTGGTTTCAGTGTGTTTCAAGCGAATTCCATCACAAGGGTTCATCATATCATATATCATATATCACATATCATATCATATATATATATATATCATATAATATCATATAATATCATATAATATCATATAATATCATATCATATCATATCATATCATATCGCATGCGTTCAGTTGCAGTTCCAGTTGCAGTTGCAGTTGCTCTTGTTCTCGTTCTTGCTCTTGTTGTTTTTCTGATATTTTTCCAAGACGGATGAAACCTGTTTCATCCAATCAAGTTCAGAGACGCGCGCTCCTCACAAAGGAGACAGAAAGCTTGCTCCTGAAACATCGAAGCTTGGACCGCACTAATCAGTGCTGCAGGGCCCAGCAATGAATGCCGGAGATTTGGGAAGTTCTTGAAATTTGCAAAGAACATTTAAAAAAAATAAAATGAATCTTCCACCGCTCCACGATCTGCAGGAAAGGATGTGGTTGCTCATTCAGTCAAGTCCCCATGTCCTAGTGCTTCTCTATTTGATGGCGGGTGAAGGTATACGTAGTATGTGTAGCGGTCGTCAGCTTGCTGGGAATTTTGGTGCTATAGAGATGTGCAACCACATGAAGTGATTCAACATCAGGTTGCCGACCAGCAGGTGCATTGCATTCACTCATGGAATCTCTCATGGCATTCTAAGATAGCCCTTAATGATTCTCAGTTTCAAGGTGTGTCAACGACAGGGTCAACCACCGGAATAGACTGCGAAATGTGTGTTTTATGTTTAAAGCAACGGTCATAACGGTCGACCGTCAGATCGCAATGGTGGGTAGCACAGCCTATTGACGCAAGACATCTTCAAGGCATTTGAAGTGGTGCAGCCCTGGTCATCAGCTGATGAGGTCCCGATTTGGCGGATTTCCCCACAACTCTGGGGCCGCAAACGACCGGTGATGGTGTGAAGTTCGCCAGAGACATCGGTGCTGGTCTAGTGGAAGCTGGGTCGGAGACATCGGCGAAGGGATCTAAATCGGGGAAGATCAAGTTTGGTAGACATCATATTGGTCTGTTTATAAATATAATATAATAATATTTATATATATAATAATAATAATGATAATAATGATAATAATAATAATAGTAATAATAATAATAAATAATTAGTTATATGATATGTATCTATCTACTAGCATATATAGTGGATTGTATTTATATGACATTTCATGAGCTCATGGAATGTTTTCCAGAAGGGGCCTTTTCCTGGCCGGAAAATGTTCTCAGGATATGGACAGAGTTCAACTTCACCCCACAGGCGCAACTGTGACACCCAGCACTCAAAAAATGAGGCAAATGAGGCTGTAAACTGTCAGAAAAGTGGTTTTTAAAGATGTTTTTGTCAAAGTCATTTTTTCTCGTTTTGATATATACCCAAGTGTGCAAGGATCGATATCTGTACAAGTATGCTGAAAACAAACATAGACATATACGCCTTCGCTTGAGTGTCTGTTTCTTTATGTGGTCTTGTCAATAATTATTACTTATTATATTCAGGGTCTCTTCAGGTCACTAGCTATTTGGCAGACAAGCTGACCTTCCTCATTGCTTTCCTTCTCCTCATGCTCCAATTTGCACAGCGGCAGTTGGTTGCCAATTGCTTTGGTGCGCACACCGCTCTACATTACTCTTCAAATCGGCAACATCTAGTTGCTAGCCATGAGTGGTCTGACCGCTCTAGGTTGTTCAGGCAGGTTTGCACTGTTTGCGCGATTCAGATTCGCGCACTGATGCAGGTTTTGTCGATACCAAGAAACCATTGGAGCTGCTTGGCTGGCAGGTTGCGTTGTTCATTATGTTGAGTGGCTTCACTTTTTTTTAATGACGGTCTAATGTAGACACATTGCGATTTCATACAGCCATGTCATCAGAAATCTACATCGATGTTTTGGATGCGACTGATATTGCGGAAACATCCTACTTACTCCAATCTTTGGTGAGTTTGCAAGGTATCTCTATGCTCCCATGCATTTCATGCATTCCATACGGATTTCAGGAAAGGAAGGAGTAGTTTGGTGTAGTTTGTTTTTTCTGGGTAAAAAGTTGGTGAAAGGGAAACATCTAAACATGTGTTTCGGCAAAATGAAATTATGATTTGTTTGATTCACAAAACGTTTGAACGCAAGTTTTAGCCCAAAGGTGTTGCACACTATAGACACAAAACCCGGAGCTCAAAAGAGGCAGACGTGGCCACTTTGGAAACATCTAATTATACAAGTGTAACAAACCCTTGTTCTGGTAGTTTTGTTTGTTTCTGTTGCAGAAGACGTTTGTTGCATTTTGTTGCAAACTCCTGGACTTAGATTTTATTCCGTGCCCCTTTCAGAGAAATCTTTGTTTCAATCTGCAAATCCACCAGTTTTAGGGCACAACTCAAAAGTTTGTTTCTCATAATAGCGCATAGCTATTCGCTATAGACTATACTGTAGACCTTTTGTTCTCAAGAAAGAAATGGTATATCAAAATGCGCGTTCTTTTTTGTGCAAACTTACGTTTGTTACCCGCATGTCACTATCGATTGCTTTCGGCCCGGCATCGCCGTCTTAGTGCCGCGGCTCTGTGCGCCTTGCCATTGTCGTTGTTTTTGTTGTCGCTGCGCAAAAGTCTAAAAATAAGAGTGTTTCTTCCCGTATTTCAAGAAACATAAACCATCCATATATTATTTATATTATATAATAATTTTATATAACCCATAGGATCCATGCATGGTATATATGCTAACATGACTGGGGTATATTGATGGGATCCATGTTCCCATATAAAGGGCTCCGCCCCCTGCCGCCGACCCCTGGGCATATCTTCTGTGGCGCGTGAGCAACTGCGCCATGGTGACTTGTCCGACAATAACCATCGCTTTCTGCACGGGCGGCCTACCACAGTGCCAGGCAGCTGGATTGCTGGGCAGGCGACGTGCCAACAACCAAGTTGCGCCGCGTTGCCTACACAAGGCCTAATTCCAGAAGCCATACAAGAGGCCGAATGCAGCTACTGTGCGGCTGATCGCCGTTCGCGCATACTTGTGGCGCAAGGAGCTGCGGACACACGGTTCCAGAAGGAATTTGCAGATGCGGTCGCGATTTTCGGCACCAACGACATCAAATACCACGTGAACAAGCTTCGCGCCATACAGTGGGCGAATGCCAGAGACAAGCAACCGTATTTATTTGTTGCGCAAGATGTTGCGTCGTCTGTGGTCGTGCAGGAGAAGCCGAATTTGACGACGGAGAAATTGCAATGGTTGCAGCGACACGACAAAGAGTGCGGTGGACTGTACGGCGTGTTGCCGTTGTGCGTCGGCATGCCTGTCCGTGCAACAGATCACCTCGACCGGAAGCGTGGCATTCTAAAAGGCACCAAGGGCTACGTCGTCGGTTGGTCCACGATTGCCAATGAGACGCCTGCGCCGGAAGGAGTCGTGTGCAACACTTTGCCGGCCGTGGTGTATGTGAGGTTTGAAACCGCAACCTCATGGCATGTGCCAGGTCTGCCGGATGCAAACGTATACCCCGTCGGAACTTGCAGGCGTGTGTGGTACTTAGACCGGCAACGCCAACGCCCCAAGCTGCGTGTATCGCGGACGCAATTCCCGCTCGCACCCCAGTTCGCCATCACCGCGCATGTGGCGCAAGGACAGACCATCAAAGAGGGGGTGATGACGGATCTTTGTATAGGTCCCACAGGAAATCCCTTCACCGTCTATGTCGCGATCACTCGCGTCACAGGACGCGAAAAATTGTTGATTTTTCGACCTTTTGACGCCGCTCCATTCCAAAAGGGAATTGGTTTGGGCCGAGACCTTCTTCTGCGACACCTTCGAGGGGATTTCATCAACTGGCAATCGTTGTTGGCCAAATACTGCGAAGAGCGTCGGTGTGCAACCTGTACGGAACGCAAGCCAGCAGCAGCCTTCACGACCGGTCAATGGAAGCGCGAGGACAAGGATCGCGTCTGTCGCGAATGCACAAAGCACTACGCAGACGCAGGAACGCCGTGGCAATGCAACGTTTGCAAGCTGTGGCATGCCGAAGACAATTTTCCAGCAAAGCATCGTCAACGGCAGTGTAGTTTTTTTCGTGTGTGTTTGACATGTGAAGTGAAGAAACCTTGTTTCAAGTGTGGCGTTGTGAAAGCAGAATCCGACTTTGGCGCAGCCGCATGGAAAGCTCGCAACGCGGATCGCCGCTGCTGCAGAGAATGTGCCACCAAACTACGCGGCTGTTGGCAATGTCGCCAGTGCGCGGAACGCAAGCCACGAACAGAGTTTACAGCTTGGCAACAAGGTCGTGAATATACTCAAAACGGCACACAAGTATGCAACGCATGCACAGCCTTTGCCTTCGTTTGCCGTCTTGCTCATCGCACGAATCAACGCCTGGCCCGCTTGCGCCAACGCGAAACCCGCCACCGGCACGCAGCAATCCTAGAGGACGTTCGCAAGGAAATTCAGGAAATACACGAAGCAAGACAAACTTCCACGCGAGCAGAAGGTCCCAAAACGGACACTGCCCACTCATCGAACCAGCAGCTTGCTGTCGGGCCTGACACAGCACCGCCACGACTGCACATATACATCTGCCCGTACTGTGCCAAGTCTGTGCAAAGCCCTGTGGCAACAGGGCGCGTCGATCACCGCCGCGGTAATGGCTGCGGCAAACAATTTCGCGTTACCAATGGCCTGCTCGCAGGTCGCACATATTCGCATGCATGTCCAACATGCGGCACGGTGGTGCACTCAACACTGGCTTCCGGCCGAATTCGGGTAACGCATCGCAATCCCAGCGGCCGGCAGTGTCGCACCAACCAGTGGCGCGTGCATACCTGATGAAGTTTCCAGCTTAAGGTCGCCGCACCGCACGGCAATGCCCCACATTGCTTTCTGAACCTACAAGAAAAGTAGCCGTCTTCAGCTTTCCAAGCTCAGAAACCCAAACGCCAGGGCAGGGACGCCCGGGCAACGGGGCAACGGCCTCCCACTGCCTAACGTTGCTTTCTGAACCTACAAGAAAACTAGCTCTCTTTCCAGCCGTCAAAGCTCACAAACGGCGCCCTCGCCACAACAAAAACAGCAGGGCCGAGGACGGAAACACGGGACCCTCCGAAGCAAACAGGCATCCCAACAGCCCTCTTTCTTCCAGCCGTCAAGGCTCACAAACGGCGCCTCCGCCACGCCCAAACAGCAGGGCCCTGAAGGACGGACCGGGCCTCCGGGCAACGGCTCCCAGTGCCTAACGTTGCTTTCTGAACCGACAAGAAAACTAGCTCTGTTCCAGCCGTCAAGGCTCACAAACGGCGCCCTCGCCACAGCAAAACAGCAGCGCCCTGAAGGACGGACCGAGCCTCCGGGCAACGGCTCCCTAGCTCTCTTCCAGCCGTCAAGGCTCACAAACGGCGCCTCCGCCACGCCCAAACAGCAGGGCCCTGAAAGACGGACCGAGCCTCCGGGCAACGGCTCCCACTGCCTAACGTTGCTTTCTAGCTCTTTCCAGCCGTCAAGGCTCACAACGGCCGCCTCGCCACGCCCCAAAACAGCAGCCCGTCGAAGACACGGAGCCGCGCTCGGGCAACGGCTCCCAGTACCTAAGTCTGCTTTCTGAACCTACAAGAGCAAACAGCTCTCTTCCAGCCGTCAAGGAACTCACAAACGGGCGCACCCTCGCAACAAGCAAAAACCCAGGGCCCTAAGGACGGACCGAGCCCGGGCAACGGCTCCCAACAGCTCCTCTTAAGTCAAGGCTCACAAAAGGCGGCCTTCCGCCAACGCCCACCACAACAGCCAGGGGCCCCTGAAGACGGGACCGAGCCTACCGGGCAACGGCTCCAGCCAGTGCCTAACGTTTGTTCTGAACACACGACAGAACAAACTCGCTCTCTTCCAGCCGTCAAGGCTCACAAACGGCGCCCTCGCCACAGCAAAACAGCAAGGCCCTGAAGGACGGACCGAGCCTCCGGGCAACGGCTCCCAAACTAGCTCTCTTCCAGCCGTCAAGGCTCACAAACGGCGCCTCCGCCACGCCCAAACAGCAGGGCCCTGAAGGACGGACCGAGCCTCCGGGCAACGGCTCCCCCTGCCTAACGTTGCTTTCTGAACCTACAAGAAAACTAGCTCTCTTCCAGCCGTCAAGGCTCACAAACGGCGCCCTCGCCACAGCAAAACAGCAGGGCCCTGAAGGACGGACCGAGCCTCCGGGCAACGGCTCCCAAACTAGCTCTCTTCCAGCCGTCAAGGCTCACAAACGGCGCCCTCGCCACAGCAAAACAGCAGGGCCCTGAAGGACGGACCGAGCCTCCGGGCAACGGCCCCCACTGCCTAACGTCGCTTTCTGAACCTACAAGAAAACTAGCTCTCTTCCAGCCGTCAAGGCTCACAAACGGCGCCCTCGCCACAGCAAAACAGCAGGGCCCTGAAGGACGGATCGAGCCTCCGGGCAACGGCTCCCAAACTAGCTCTGTTCCAGCCGTCAAGGCTCACAAACGGCGCCTCCGCCACGCCCAAACAGCAGGGCCCTGAAGGACGGACCGAGCCTCCGGGCAACGGCTCCCAGTGCCTAACGTTGCTTTCTGAACCGACAAGAAAACTAGCTCTGTTCCAGCCGTCAAGGCTCACAAACGGCGCCCTCGCCACAGCAAAACAGCAGCGCCCTGAAGGACGGACCGAGCCTCCGGGCAACGGCTCCCTAGCTCTCTTCCAGCCGTCAAGGCTCACAAACGGCGCCTCCGCCACGCCCAAACAGCAGGGCCCTGAAAGACGGACCGAGCCTCCGGGCAACGGCTCCCACTGCCTAACGTTGCTTTCTGAACCTACAAGAAAACTAGCTCTCTTCCAGCAGTCAAGGCTCACAAACGGCGCCCTCGCCACAGCAAAACAGCAGGGCCCTGAAGGACGGACCGAGCCTCCGGGCAACGGCTCCCAAACTAGCTCTCTTCCAGCCGTCAAGGCTCACAAACCGCGCCTCCGCCACAGCAAAACAGCAGGGCCCTGAAGGACGGACCGAGCCTCCGGGCAACAGCCCCCAGTGCCTAACGTTGCTTTCTCAACCTACAAGAAAACTAGCTCTCTGAGCTGTCTTCCAGCCGCCTGCCTAACGTTGCTTTCTGAATCGACAAGAAAACTAGCTCTCTGACCTGTCTTCCAGCCGCCTGCCTACCGTTGCTTTCTGAATCGACAAGAAAACTAGCTCTCTGACCTGTCTTCCAGCCGCTTGTTGCTTCCTGGCTTCTTGTTTCTTACGCCGTGGCAATGCAACGTTTGCAAGCTGTGGCATGCCGAAGACAATTTTCCAGCAAAGCATCGTCAACGGCAGTGTAGTTTTTTTCGTGTGTGTTTGACATGTGAAGTGAAGAAACCTTGTTTCAAGTGTGGCGTTGTGAAAGCAGAATCCGACTTTGGCGCAGCCGCATGGAAAGCTCGCAACGCGGATCGCCGCTGCTGCAGAGAATGTGCCACCAAACTACGCGGCTGTTGGCAATGTCGCCAGTGCGCGGAACGCAAGCCACGAACAGAGTTTACAGCTTGGCAACAAGGTCGTGAATATACTCAAAACGGCACACAAGTATGCAACGCATGCACAGCCTTTGCCTTCGTTTGCCGTCTTGCTCATCGCACGAATCAACGCCTGGCCCGCTTGCGCCAACGCGAAACCCGCCACCGGCACGCAGCAATCCTAGAGGACGTGCGCAAGGAAATTCAGGAAATACACGAAGCAAGACAAACTTCCACGCGAGCAGAAGGTCCCAAAACGGACACTGCCCACTCATCGAACCAGCAGCTTGCTGTCGGGCCTGACACAGCACCGCCACGACTGCACATATACATCTGCCCGTACTGTGCCAAGTCTGTGCAAAGCCCTGTGGCAACAGGGCGCGTCGATCACCGCCGCGGTAATGGCTGCGGCAAACAATTTCGCGTTGCCAATGGCCTGCTCGCAGGCCGCACATATTCGCATGCATGTCCAACATGCGGCACGGTGGTGCGCTCAACACTGGCTTCCGGCCGAATTCGGGTAACGCATCGCAATCCCAGCGGCCGGCAGTGTCGCACCAACCAGTGGCGCGTGCATACCTGATGAAGTTTCCAGTTTAAGGTTGCCACACAGCACGACAATGCCCCACATTGCTTTCTGAACCTACAAGAAAAGTAGCCGTCTTCCAGCTTTCCAGCTCAGAAACGGCGCCTCCGCCACGCCCAAACGCTCAAACAGCAGGGCCCTGAAGGACGGACCGGGCCTGCCGGCAACGACCCCTACTGCCTAACGTTGCTTTCTGAACCTACCTACCAATAGCAAGGCCCTGAAGGACGGACTGGGCCTGCCGGCAACGGCCCCAACGACCTAACGTTGCTTTCTGAACCTACAAGAAAAGTAGCCATCTTATAGCTTTCCAAGCTCAGAAACGACACCTCCGCCACGCCCAAACAGCAGGGCCCTGAAGGACGGACCGGGCCTGCCGGCAACGGCCCCTACTGCCTAACGGTGCTTTCTGAACCTACAAGAAAAGTAGCCGTCTTCCAGCTTTCCAAGCTCAGAAACGGCGCCTCCGCCACGCCCAAACAGCAGGGCCCTGAAGGACGGACCGGGCCTGCCGGCAACGGGCCTGCCGGCAACGACCCCTACTGCCTAACGTTGCTTTCTGAACCTACCAATAGCAAGGCCCTGAAGGACGGGCCTGCCGGCAACGGCCCCAACGGCCTAACGTTGCTTTCTGAACCTACAAGAAAAGTAGCCATCTTATAGCTTTCCAAGCTCAGAAACGACGCCTCCGCCACGCCCAAACAGCAGGGCCCTGAAGGACGGACCGGGCCTGCCGGCAACGGCCCCAACTGCCTAACGTTGCTTTCTGAACCTACAAGAAAAGTAGCCGTCTTCCAGCTTTCCAAGCTCAGAAACGGCGCCTCCGCCACACCCAAACAGCAGGGCCTTGAAGGACGTCCCCTACTGCCTAATGTTGCTTTCTGAACCGACAAGACAAGTAGCCATCTTCCAAGCTCAGAAACGGCGCCTCCGCCACGCCCAAACAGCAGGGCCCTGAAGGACGGACCGGGCCTGCCGACAACGGCCTCAACTGCCTAACGTTGCTTTCTGAAACTACACGAAAAGTAGCCATCTTCTAGCTTTCCAAGCTCAGAAACGGCGCCTCCGCCACGCCCAAACAGCAGGGCCCTGAAGGACGGACCGAGCCTCCGGGCAACGGCTCCCATTGCCTAACGTTGCTTTCTGAACCTACAAGAAAACTAGCTCTCTTCCAGCCGTCAAGGCTCACAAACGGCGCCCTCGCCACAGCAAAACAGCAGGGCCCTGAAGGACGGACCGAGCCTCCGGGCAACGGCTCCCACTGCCTAACGTTGCTTTCTGAACCTACAAGAAAACAAGCTCTCTTCCGGCCGTCAAACCTTCAAAAACGCGCCCTTTCCGGCCGTCACAAACATTCAAAAACGGCGCCCTCGCCACAGCGAAACAGCAGGGCCCTGAGGGACGGACCGAGCCTGCGGGCAACAGCCCCCAGTGCCTAACGTTGCTTTCTCAACCTACAAGAAAACTAGCTCTCTGAGCTGTCTTCCAGCCGCCTGCCTAACGTTGCTTTCTGAATCGACAAGAAAACTAGCTCTCTGACCTGTCTTCCAGCCGCTTGTTGCTTCCTGGCTTCTTGTTTCTTGCTTCTCTGACCTGTCTTCCAGCCGCTTGTTGCTTCCTGGCTTGTTGTTTCTTGCTTCTCTGACCTGTCTTCCAGCCGCTTGTTGCTTCCTGGCTTCTTGTTTCTTGCTTCTTGCCGCTTGTTGCCTGTAATTGCTTCTTGCTTCTTGCTTCTTCTTTCTTGTTTTCTTCCTTCTTGCCCTTGCTGTTTGTAATGACTTCTCTGACCTGTCTTCCAGCCGCTTGTTGCTTCCTGGCTTCTTGTTTCTTGCTTCTTGCCGCTTGTTGCCTGTAATTGTTTCTTGCTTCTTGCTTCTTCTTTCATGTTTTCTTGCTTCTTGCCCTTGCTGCTTGTAATGACTTCTTGGCCCTTGCTGCTGGTAATTCCTCCTCTGACGCGCTCCCCCTGCTGTCGGCAGGGGTCGGCGGATATTGATCCGGGTTTGACAGATAGTTTTTCAGCAAATGGCGATGTGAAATTCAACGAAGCTGGTAGGTAATTTCAGATGCAGAGGTAGACAACCATGGCAAGAATCAACCTCGGGGAAAGATGGGAACGTTGATGAACGTTGCAACTGCCTGGTGGCGCCAACAAGAATAAAATAGATGTTATCGAAAACAAAACAAAAAACATGATGTTTTTTCAAGCCAAGATAAACAATGGTGGATACATGATACGACTGTATCTACTCAACCGTCATCCCCACTTGAGATGATTTATCCCAACTGACCATCCTTGGCATGGCTTGTAGAGAACCCCATGACCCCGTGTGATTAAAGAACATGTTATTTGATTGCTGATTTAACTGTGCATGAGCACTGAGCACACTCACAAAGCCACATATCATCAAATACGATCATATAGCATCATTATTGCTGGTTGGTGGTTTCAAACATTTTTTATTTTTCCTAATATATTGGGAATAATCATTCCAACTGACTTTCATATTTTTCAGAGGGGTAGGTATGCCACCAACCAGAAATGCATTGTTCATCATTGTTTAATATGATTCTGGGTTGACCTTCACCGCTCAGATGGCTTCTTCAACCGGGTTCAAATATGTCCTATTCTGGCAAACATCAGCTCCTTCATGGATAGTAGGGTTTAGCATCCCCAGTGAGCAACCCATATCTGAATAGTGGTACTGGTATACCAAACGGTCCCCAAACATTTTTGGCCACAGCTTAGGACATCATTAGCAAGTATTTGTGGATGGCTGAGTCATCATTCCGAAACCCATTTACATTTGATACATTCTTTGCCCTTTTCTGAAGCATCAGCCAACATTTACCCATCATTTTTTTCACTCTGGTAATCAAACAACAATCCCCAATTTCCCTCGTAAAACCCTAGAAAATCCTCAATTGCCCTGTCATTGACCCATCATTGACCCATCCTTTCCCGGCTGCATGGCTGCTGCCAGGCCAGATTACGGCTGGATGCGAATCGCTCCTGGAGCCTGGAGCAGGAAGCCGCCAAAATCTGGGACTTTAAGGTTGATTTTTTGACTAACCATAGGAAAACCATAGGAACAATATAGGTAAATCACCTATAAACACTGGGAAAACCATATCTAGGTCAATCTTGGATGGGTAGAAACTAATCCTTTAGTCTTTTGGTATCAATAGGATTATCTACGTTCACCGGCTAAGAATTTGGTCCATTTTTGGCAGGGTATCTAAGATTGGCCAAGTTAAGGATTTTTTTTCACTGGCCATTTCAGGAATCGACTTATTGGAGGTGCCTATAGGTACCTAACATATATAAGTTATAGAAGGTCTATGTAAGGGCTATGTAAGGGGATATATAGGATATATCCCCCAAATATGGCTTTATATGGTACAGACAGTACCTCCAGTTTAGGTACCTGAAATGGCATTTTTTTTTAAATCATAGGTTTATAGTATACGTAGGGAATGATGGGGGAAATCGCATAGATTTTTTTTGTTTAATGAAACATGAAACAGCAAACATATAGGAATATGAATGGGAACATTGTGAACATTTGGTAATTGAAATTAATTGAAGATTTTGCGAACTGGCCGATTTACTTTGATGAAAGATGAAAGCAGCCACTGTTTTTGGAGGCACATTGGTGGTGTTTGTCCCTGTATCACCAGGATGAAACCCAGTTCCGATTCTCGCTTAACAATGTACCCTCCAGCAATCAAACATGGGAAACAATCCATCATTTATAGATGATTTTCCCAGCTATAGACACTTAAAGCCTACATTTCGTTCTTGGAATTCCCATTGCTATGTGTGGTTCCCAGGTAACACTGGCCCGATCTACAGGCCGCATCTTTCATTAACAACCTCGACGAGCAAGCGCTGCAAATCACTGAGTACTTGGAGGCGACTGTCGTGGCGATGACCTTGCTTTGTGGACGCTGTCAACGCTGTTCTTGAAAATGGATGTATAGCCCCTAGGAATCAAACATAGCAATGGGAAATCCAGTATAGATGGAGGTTTATAGCTGGGAAAGTCAAACAAAAAAATGCTGGATTTTCAGCTGCCATCTTTGATGACACCGGAGGGTATGCCCCCTAGCTATGGCATAATTTTTCATTGGAACAATGATGATATTTCACAACTGGATCAGGGCTAAAAACTCAGACTCCTTTAGCAACAGTTATGAGTCGGGCCATTTTAGTAGCACACGTTCCCTGACAGCATATGCCAGAAATGATGGATATGTTTACAGGCAATCATGATATTTTTATTCATGCTTCATGGGAGAGAAACTAGGGTTTGGCATGGTTTTTTCCATGTTTTATCCCCTTCAAATCCCTTCAGCCGGGGTCATGGGGTCAGGAACCAGTTCAGCAGAGCCCCCAACTGTTGCAGCACTGGGAGGCACGGGTTTCACCGTTTCACCGGAAGGGAGAGCGATTCACCATTCCTCCAATGAACATAGATGCCACATAGGAGGTTGGAAGATGATCCCATATGCTCCATGGTGGAATATAAAATCCAACATTTGCACCTTGTCCAAAATCACCCAGTTTTTGTAGGTTTTTATATACCAGCACCAAGGTGAGGTGAGCTAATATGGGGATGTATAGTTTCCAAACGTCGTCTATTTTCAGGGTCTATGTTCATTTGGATGTCAAGTCCTAATGTGGATTTTCATGAACCGAAAAGGTACTGTAGCCATTTCAAAATGGGGGACTTTAATTTCTTGCAATATAGGGCCCCCAAATAGCTAAGTTGGTCTATCGTATACAATAACTATAGGGTTTATAGGGGATATAAATATATAACATTATTGTACATTATTTACATAACATTATATAACTATAGAAAAAATGGTGGCATTTCATGAGGGTCATCGGGGGTTTGGAGCCTCTGAGTCTCGTTACCCTATGGTAAACTCACAGTTTGCGAACTGGAAAATCACCATTTTTCATGGGAAAATCCACTCTAAATGGTGATTTTCCACTATAAATCACAATTTTTCATGGGAAAATCCACTATTACCATCATGTTTACCATCTATAAATGGGCCATGAATTCCATATCCAAATCCTATGAACTCCCCCTTAAATCCCAAGTAACCAACGGGACGGGGATGACGTTGGTCCCGTTCGGGGGCAGGCCAGAAGTCGGGGTTAATGTATATATATAAGTATATGAATATATAATAATGTATTATAATATATAATATATATATATATATATAGATATTTACAATTGGATATATACACACACTATATATATGATACAGCTATTGAACATCAACTCACAATGGTTGATAGGTAAATCGGTATTGACTATATATCATCTATTAACCTGGCTCATTTTCCGGACGACCAGTTGCATGGCACCGGGCCCTGATTGGTGCTTTGAACTTGGTACATTTTTTGTGGGGTCCTGATGGGAGATCGGTTGGTTTAGTTCACCAAACAAGAAATGTTGGGCTGATGGGGGATATATGGACATAGTTACCCTCTGGTAAACATACAGAAAACTACAGAAAACTAGGGAAAATGACAATTTTTAATGGGAAATCTCACTATAAGTTGCCATTTTCCATAGCAAACTGTTAGTTTACCAGAGGGTAGTTAAATTTAGATGGTGTTATAAATCAACTTATAACATCTATAACGTTTGGGGGCCCCACTATTTGCCCCATGTCTTTCGCTACGAATTGATGACGAACTTCGAGTGACGACATTTTTAAATAGCATCCCTGCCCCCTCACTGCATTTTTTGAGGGGGATTACCATCTGGTAAACTACCGCTATTGAAAATGGCCCAGTCGAAATAGTGGATTTACCCAGCTATAAAATGGTGGATCTTTCCATAGTTTTCTGTATGTTTACCAGAGGGTAATCAGACATGAAACTTAGCCTCCGGTTTGCTCAAATATGGCTGGCTCCTGGAATAAAATGCATTTAGTTCGATGGGCCCCACTGACGACCGGGCCGCTATAGGCGATGGGTCAAAACATGTCAAAAGCTCTAAAAAACCATATGACTGGGAAGAATTCATCATATATTCACCATATTTTTTATGATATTGTTTACCAGTAAGATTTTATGTATCCCAACTATTTTGTGGTATTGTATCCCATTCACCAACTAGTTTGATCTATTTATTGGGGTACTGAAAAAAAATGTGTACCCCAAAGGTGCCCATTTTCCCATGGGATCGGAGCGGCAGGTCTTAAGTGAGAAGACTGAAAGACGTTTGGCCTTTGCCGTGGACGAGAGCCTCACTGAGGCAGTGTTAAAATGAGAAAATACCGTGGAAAGTGGACATTTTATTATAGATATTTATAGTGCGTTTGTACATACATACATACACATTCTTATTGATTAGATACAGATATAGAGATGATTTTTTTTGTATACGGATATACATACTGTATATATATATATATACACAATGCTCGATATTGATATCGAGGAACCTCATCTTATTTCAAATTTTACATATGACAAGATGACGCTCGGGTCCAATGAATCCAGCTACGTTTACGTACCTCCATTTTAGGATCCTGAAATTCCCACTGAATAGATGATGGATAAAGAAAAACCCTGGTGAAATGAGATGCATGTAATGGTTAATCACGGCTAATACAAATCATGCTATCCTCTCACTTGTTTATGCAGTCGGATCTTTTACCGGCCCACAAATTCGACATTTTTGTTACATGTCATCTTAAACCTCTTGGGGTGGGGGTTGGGCGGGGTGGGGTGGGGCATGTCAACGTTCGTTTGCACTTGAAGTTGATGCTACGTCACGCATGGGGTTGGGGGGTGTGGGGTGGGGCATGTCAACGTTCGTTTGCACTTGCGTCATGAGTTGATGCTAGTCAGGCATGGGGGTGGGGGGGGGGGGGGTGGGGCATGTCAACGTTCGTTTGCACTTGAAGTTGATGCTACGTCACGCATGGGGTTGGGTGGTGTGGGGTGGGGCATGTCAACGTTCGTTTGCACTTGCGTCATGAAGTTGATGCTATGTCAGGCATGGGGTTGGGGTTGGGTGGGGTGGGGTGGGGTGGGGCATGTTAACGTTCGCTTGCACTTCCGTCATGAAGTTGATGCTACGTCACGCATTGGGTTGGGGTTGGGTGGGGTGGGGCATGTTAACGTTCGCTTGCACTTGCGTCATGAAGTTGATGCTACGTCACGCATGGGGTTGGGGTTGGGTGGGGTGGGGTGGGCCATGTTAACGTTCGCTTGCACTACAGATACGTAGAGGCATATATAGATTCTTACCTGTAGAGTATTCGCATCTTCATATGTATACATACACCGATATTGCGATCATACATATGGACACATATATAGATATGATACATTTGTAAATATATAGATATGATACCTGCTGGCCAAAACGGGCCTCTACCTGGCAAAGCTGTGAGCTGAAAAAAGGAAAACCGAACTCGGCACGTTTTTGACCACAAAATGCTGGAAGGGTTGACGAAAGCATCTTGCGATGAACTTTTTTTAAGAAACTTTTTGGACCCAGAATGTGCGTTTGGCTAGCACGAGAACGACGTTTTTGAGAAATCATGGGACGGTGAAAGATCCGTCGGGTTGTTTATGATGGGCAACAAACGGTTTTTATTTTTGCTGGGCAAGCGATGGTTCGTCAAGAATTGATACAAAGCATCAGACATATTCAGAAATAGGACATGTTACATACTGGTCAACGAGAATGAAATGAAAGATCTTTGATTGTCAAGTTTGGACACATGGATTTAAATTTAGGGTGTTAAATCATGGCCTTTTCCGCAGTATTGACAGGGCATCGTCAGCACGAAGGATTTGGAGAGTTGCAAGGTGCTGTGGGCAGGGAGTAAACTGGGGGTGCAGTTGGGGGTGGGAACAACGATAGTATCAACCCCCATAAGTTGGGTGATATATCTATATATATATATATCCCCTACAACTGTGGTTATATAACCACTTACAACTGGAACTGCAACGTCTCAGAGGGAAGGGGTTCTTGTTTCCAAGTAGATTCCCTGGTCTCCCCATGATTTCAAGACATCTTGGACAAAGGTGACATGGCAATTTTTCTCGGGAAAGTGATTATAAATCATGGGATTTGTGGGTACCCTACGTCAGAGCAGTTCCTTTAGTTCCTTGCATGCTACAGCCGTGGCTCATCCCACAGCTCGTTGGGTTACAATCTCAGTTTTTTTGTGTGGATTAACCCTGCATATCCCATTTATAAAATTTTAACAACTGGGGTTGTAATCATTCGATGTCCCCAAACCACACCAAACCAACTAGTCAACACTGTGACTTACTGGGTGTCAGCATTGCTCGCTCAGGAGCTCGAAGGGGGGAACCACAATTTTACCTGTTACTGGTAGTTGTATTATTATTGTTAGTGTTACTATTATTACTACTATTATATTATATGATTAATGTATTCAAACACAGTTGTATTAGATTCGATTCCATTGAAGTTGTATCTACAGATTATAGGTTGTATTCCTACAGTAATGTTGTATCCAAAATAGTTGTAATTCAACATAGCTGTGGGAAATCACCATCTTTGATGGGTAAATCGCCTATGTTGAAATTACCAGTTTGGCTTTTTCCTATTGGGTCATCGCAGTTTGGAGCCTCGTTCGTAAGTCCAGGTGGGGTTATTCCGTGTATAAATGGGTTATAACTACCCATATGCTCCATGTATGGAATATTTACCTACACTTAGCCCACAAATTGCCATACATGGAGCATCTGGGTTATGTTGGTTACAAACTAAATACGATCCGTGGGATGATCTTCCGAGTTCTTTTGGATGGTTGTCAAGATATCAACATTCAATGGATGGGTTTTCCAGGGAACATCTTAACCGGAAACCTTCGATTTTCCCCATGAAGATCATGGGGTTTTCCGGGTTTCCGGTGTCGGCTGGGGGATGATCATAGGTAAACCATAGGAAAACCCATAGGAAAAATGGTGATTTTTCATGAGGGTTTATGGTGGTTTAATGGGATTAATGGGATATATCCTCTGGTAAACTGTTACATAACGAACTGGAAAGATCCACCATTTTATAGCTGGGTAAATCAACTATTTCGACTGGGCCATTTTCAAGTTCGCAAACTGTTTGTTTACCAGAGGGTACCCCCCATTTCAGGAAATGCCCACATGAACATGATAGGCTTCGGCCCGTCCCCTAAATAATTAAATAGACCTATGTCCTTTTTATACCTCATACTCCGCCATTTCAGTGTGTTTGCCTACGAACATGCTGGGATGCTCCATGGTGCTGGAATATAAAAACCAGCATTTGCCCGAACAAAATCACACAGTTCAGTAGGTTTTTATACACCAGCACCATGGTTCGCATCTGGGTAAGCATACAGCGAAAGTCCTCGTTTTTCGAAATCATGGCCTTTTCACAAGTCACTCGCCCTTGAAAGTGAACCACCAATCTGTGGTACTCCTTCAAAATGACAAAGTTGTTGGGATGTTCCCAGGGTTTGTCCAGACATTTTAGGTCACGCCATAGAGAAACATTGAACATTGTTTGGAACCCAAATTTTCTCCATATCTCTCCATGTTGTGTCATAGATTTTCCATATGTTCATATATGTTCCTTATTTTCGCATATGGGTGTGTCTGAAAATAGTGTACCCCTAAACCCAATGGTTTTGCTGATCATTATCCCTATTAAATGGCTATAATTGGGAATATACCCTATTTTCAGACAAACCGATATGTTTTGCATATTCTTCACATCGTTTACTAGTTAGTCTGGCCATGTCGAGGGCCCTGAATTTTCGCCCTCAGCGATGAGGCGCCCATCAAAGCCTTAGTGCTGAAGCCGTCTCTACAGGGTGCGTCCTTAGGGGCCCCCAATTTGGATGGTGGATTTAAGGATGTTAGTACCCTCTGGTAAACTAACATAACTATGGAAAATCACAAGTTTTAATGGAAAAACTCACTATAGATGGCCATTTTCAATAGCTATGTTATAACTGGTTGTAAATGGGATTATACATTCTAACTGATGGGGTTGTAAGTACTTATAACTGATAAATGGCCTTAACTCTAGTAGTTTAAGAATTGATGGCCAAGAAATGCCAAATTGATGGCCAGGTGGATTTGGCAGATTTTTAAAAAAGGCTCAGATATGTTGATATGATTTGATATGCGAACATGTGTGCTCAAAAACATGTTTTCATGATGTTTTCATGATGTTTCCATGTGTTTTCATGATTGGGAATCGTAGCACCATGGGCATTCAGCGGCATTCATACTAATGATAGAGGATGATTGTTTTTTCAGATGCAAGGATATTGGTCGATGCTTGACGTGGCATGTGACTCCGGAGAGGGCTGAGAACACTTTGGAAAAGCCAATGAGTTCCCAGTTGGTTCTTTGTAAACTTCATGTGGGTTTATCATCATTTCCCCATTAAATTACTTTACTTCGTGTGATCCCCACCATGACATTCATACATTTTCTTACTGGCAAATCTTCTGGCATTCTATCTGACATATCTTCTGGCATTCTATCTGGCATTCTATCTGGCATATCTTCTGGCATATATTCTGACATATCTTCTGGCATTCTATCTGGCATTCTATCTGACATTCTATCTGGCACATCTATCTGGCATATCTCATGGCATTCTATCTGGCATGTCTTCTGGCTTATGTTCTGGCATATCTTCTGGCATTCTATCTGACATTCTATCTGGCACATTTATTTGGCATATCTCATGGCATTTTATCTGGCATATCTTCTGGCATTCTATCTGACATTCTATCTGGCATATCTTCTGGCATTCTATCTGGCCGTTGAGGTCCAGCGGTGCACACTGAGCTGGGCAGGTCCCAGGTTGAGGTCCAGCCGTGCACACTGAGCTGGGAAGGTCCCCGGTTGAGGTCCAGCGGTGCACACTGAGCTGGGCAGGTCCCAGGTTGAGGTCCAGCGGTGCAGGTTGAGGTCCAGCGGTGCACACTGAGCTGGGCAGGTCCCAGGTTGAGGTCCAGCGGTGCACACTGAGCTGGGACGGTCCCAGGTTGAGGTCCAGCGGTGCACACTGAGCTGGGAAGTTGGCAAAGAGCTTGGCGAAGAGAGTTGGCAAAGAGCTTGGCGAAGAGTTGGCAAGGCGGAAGTGCAGGTGGAAGTTGATGCAGACATGGTCGAGGAGAAACTGGAGGAGGAGGAGGACGAGGACGAGGAGGAGGACAACTAGCCGAGGAGGACGAGGAGGACGAGGAGGAGGAGAACAACTCTGATAAAATCTAACAACCCTCACCTGGCAGGTGGGGAAATACAGTGCTTTACGATAGATATACAATTCTACTGTACAGCCCAAAAAGATGCCGAAAATAGCTTGCAAACCTGGAAAGGATGCAGAAAATTGGGCCTTTCTAAACATTTCTAGACACACTCAAATCATATAGTATGATTTCTGGCTATTACATATAAATATATACATGTATATTTAACTCAAAATGTCTTTATCATGTTCCAAAATAGAATTTATAGATATCAGATCATTATCCATAAATACATATATATATATACATATACACATAATTTTATAGATAGTTTAGATAGATATTATATAGATATAGATATAGCTAGTATACGTACTATTCAAATAGATATCAGATATAGATATAGATATATAGATATAGATAGTATACTTACACTATTTGAATAATATACGTACTATCTTGCTGGCTATTATAGATAGTATACCATCCCTCAAACACGTTGCAAGAGGCCTGGAGCAGACGGCGGCAATGGCCAAGTGGGCAGACGAACATGGTGGGAGAGCCGGTTTCAGCATGCTGGGAAAGCCGGTGGGAAAAGACATGGCTTACTAAACCATACAAAATACCACCCCCAAATGGTACAATGTGGCCCCCCCCAGTTATAAGTTGGTTTATAAGCCCCAATAACTATAGTTATAAGTACCATAAACCATAGTTATTGGAGTTATAAGCCAGCTTAGCTATCTCGGGAGCCTCACATTGTAAACATATAGTAACATATGGTGATCTGTATTGCCTAGATTACATTGTTTTAGTATTAAAAACTCACATTTTCTAGTTCAAAATCGATGAATGTCCTTTTCGAAATATATATATAATTAAAAAATTGACCCAAACATTGGGTTTCGATGGTTCCCCTAAGATTAAATTAAAAACCCTATTTAAAAAAACAACAAACAACAACATCGATTAAATTCCTCTTTAAAATCTAATTAAGATATTGCCGAAATTTGGAGTTCGAAGGTTCCTCTAAGATTGATTATTAAAAACCTCAATAAAAAAACTGAAATCATATATTTCCAAATGGGATCCTAACAATAAAACATCAGGTGTGATTCTATTTTTATTAACAGGGGATAAAAACCACTATTTCACCATCCTGTTCTCCTATTGATCTCAATTACCACAATTAAGAACGCAATCGCAAGCAACCGAAAAAGAAAGGAAAGGGCCAATCCAATCCTATTTTTGTCGGGTAAGTCTTAGGGAGAAGAGATTGAAGATTATCTTCCTACAGCAAAGTACTGTGGTGCAAGGGACGTCGAGGCGGCTAGTTTGATTCTATCTTAATATACCCTCTGGTGAACATACAAAAAGCTATGGAAGCCATGGCCCATTGAAATAGATGGTTTACCGGACTGGAAAATGGTGATTTTCTATAGCTATGTAACACATTATCAGAGGGTAACTCTTATATTAGATTCTGTGAATTACGCCGCATGTGGTCCACATTTAAATCATTTAGTTTCCCCCCCGAAAACGGCCAGTTTCTGGCTGTTTTCTGGCGCCGGTTGAGTCGCACAGACCGATCTGACCTGTCTCTAGATACTGGAATCGTTAAAACAATGCCATAAACCATCCCCCAAATCACCATTTTTCTAGGTAGTATGGTTACCATTCCCATTTCTGGGTGGTTTCTGACATTGTTTCATCCACATTAGTTAGATATCCCATGATTATGCCATTATTATTCCATGATTATCCTACTATTATCCCCTAATAAATGATAGTTATAATGATGGTTAATAATGGTTAATAGTGGTCATTAATCTGGAATCATCTGGACCTCACGTCGCGACGTCGCTGGAATCATGGTTAGGATTCGGGGAATCATCCCCTATGTGGGCCCAACATTTCAGCTATTTTCGAGTGAAATGACATGTGATATACAATTCAGGCAGATTAATCATATCCTACAAGCTACAAACCTGTAAGCCTTTGCCATAAATGTATATATATATATATATACTATATACTTGATCTGTACATCTATAGGTATGTATATTTATATATATATATATACATGTATGAAGGAGTGTTTCATACGAAGCAGGCAAATCTATATCTTGTGCAGGGTATGCTCGAGTAGCCATGGATTTATTTTGTGGCACGTTGATAGTCATCGGATGTCATCGGATGTCATCAGTGCTGAGGGGAAATCCTCGGAACTGGGTAGCCCATGAACTTGGTGTTTTTTTTCTCCTTGTTTTTCCATAGGTTTCACCCCATTGTCGAGGCTTACTGGTGCATCTTGGATCTTGGATCATCCCAGCCATGGTAAGCCGAAAAAAATCGTCCCCAGACCAGGGCGCCATTGTAAGGACGAGCCAGATCAACCCTAGTAACCTAGTAACTAGGCTATGAAACCCTTATCGATGACCATTGACTGATATATATATATATATAAGAAAATATTAAAGCACTATAAGTGGGATGTTGCCCAATGCAAAACCCTAAGCATAGATCTTATAAACATCCTTGATATGATTACGTAAGTACTAATAGAATCTTAGGAACCCTAACCATATTCCCGATTTCTTAATGAGTACTTGTGATTTCTTACTGAACAGAAGAAGAAAAGCACTGGTAAATGATCATGTTGATCATCTATAAATGCATCATCTATACCATATGTTAAATAATCCGAGGCTACTCAGGCTACTCATAGATTCTTATTACCCTCCAGTAAATTAACATAGACCCTGCCAGTTGTCGGGGTTGGAAGACTAGAAACTTAGTTTCCACTTTGGTCATTTTCAGGGTCAAACTGTTAATTTACCAGGGGGTACCCTCTGGTGAACTAACATAGCAATGGAAAATGGCTATTTATAGTGGATTTTCCCATTAAAAATGGGGATTTTCCATTGCTATGTTAGTTCACCAGAGGGTAACTGCTAGACCTGTTTCATAGACCCAACCAGATTCCCTATTTCGAACCATGGCACCTCGATCGAAGGTGCCGTGGCCGTCCTCAGTTCGGCCTTCGAAAGCGGTGTGGCTTTGTGCCATTTCGCTCTGCTGGCCTCGATGTTGGTGCGCCTTCCGAAAATCTGGGAAAACCAATGGGAAAACATGGAGAGGATGAACAAGGGCAAAAAGAAGGGGGCAAAATATGGGCAAAATATGGGAAGAACACAGCATCTAAAATGATGCAAGTGAAGTGACTCCTGAAGCTCAGTAGATGGGCTGTATCATATGATGAGTATCAATGATATCCGAGAAAGTGACGTGGGAAGGGGTCGTCGTAACCAACAATCAGAGCATATTCTTGGTATGGTTCAAGCAACAAGCAATCAACTGGGGCTTAACACCACAAACATGCTAACGGAAGATGTCAATGTTTCAGCTGTAAAAGCGGCTATCGAATTGAAATAGCTTATATTGGGATTTTCTTCAACCAACAACCAAATTGTCCATCCTGCGAATGGGGGAACTACCAACGGGAATCGACACATTTCAACCAAGCCAGTACGTTGATGAAACGTCTTACGTCACCATTATTGCAACATTTATAGTGTGGTAAAGCCATGCCATAGTCACCATCCCCAAGGAGGTTTATGAAATTGGGCCCCATCACCCCATCCTCACTGGGATGATCTTGATGAAACGACCCAAGGTCAGACGGTCACTCCGGTCACTCCCAGCTTAAGGCTCAAGATGGTCTCCGATTTCAAGTCGTGGAGCCGATGGCCACGCCGGCCACATGGCCACGGGACACCATGGCTGATCTTTTGGATGTTCCTTCCCTGGGCGCTGAAAAGCGCCACGTTT
This sequence comes from Cladocopium goreaui, assembly GCA_947184155.2. Classification (NCBI taxonomy): domain Eukaryota; class Dinophyceae; order Suessiales; family Symbiodiniaceae; genus Cladocopium; species Cladocopium goreaui. The sequence goes on from CAMXCT020006517.1 coordinate 323,147, forward strand.
TCCTCACCTGCCGGAAGCCGAAACGCGAAAAGCATGGGGATTCTGCTGGCACCTGGGGCAGATGAAGCAGTGGCAGCGTTCAGAAAGAAGTTTCCGGAGGTCCGTTGTTTGGGGAGAAAACATGACTCACCAGTGTTTTATGGAGCACTTTCCGTTGTTTTGGGGTGCATCTCAGGGAATGGCGAACAACCCATGTGTATATAATATTTAGAATATTATTTAATACAATATAAGAGATATACTATATAATTTATAATAATAATAATAGTTTAATAATATAATATAATATAATGTAATGTAGTGTAATATATTATTATATAATATAAAAAATAATATAATTTAATATATATATATATATATTAATATAATATAATAATAATATATCATAGTAACATATTATGATATAATATAATAAAATATATTATTATATAATATAATAATAAATATATAATATTACATAATATAATTTTATATAAGATGATAGATAATATAATATAATATAATATGATACAATATAATATCATATACTATAATATAATACAATATACTATACTATAATATAATATAATATGATATATAATTAAACATAACATAGCAGAAGATAACATAATATAATATGATATAATATAATATAATATGTATATATATATATACACACCCTCTGGTAATTTAACATAGCTATTGAAAATACCCCATGGAAAGAGTTGATTTGTCTGTTCAAAATTGTGAATGTCTATACTTATGTTAGTTTACCAGAGGGTACATACATACAGTGTATATATATATATATATATATATAATACTAGGGTATATCCCACCTAATCAAAACCTTGGGTCGTACTGTAATTGTAACTTCTAATATGTTCTTTCCCACTTGATGCCGCTTAGCTCCTGGGTGAAAGTCCATCCAACTCAGGCTTTCCCTCCAAAGTGCTGGTGTCAAACAAACGTTATAAGTTGCTTAATAACCCTATGCAGCGATTTTTTTAAGTTTCAATACCAGCTTTTCTAGTTGTAAACCCACTTATCTAGAATCACTCACCAACATTGTTCAACCATAAAATCATATCAAATCTATAAAGTCGCCATGTTTCATGGTGAAATCACTCAGCAGGTAATGGCCAAAGAGCGTCCAGACTATTTGGGCACCGCCTGCAGCGAAGCCGATCTACGGCGACGTTTCCAGAGCCTGGGGGAAACGCTCGGCAGGGAGGAGGCCCTGGGACTGGTCCTGCGGGAGATGCTGGGATTCAATATCCCAGATGCCCCATGGTGCTGGAATATTTACCTACAAAACTGGGTGATTTTTGGGGTAAATGTAGGTAAATATTCCATACATGGAGCATATGGGTATGATTCTGACGTTGGGAAGCTGAGTGAGTTTTCAGTGCCCGAAAGATAGATGCCAGTTAGAACTGGCAAACAAAAAGACATTGAAGTGATATATATGATATAATACCCTCTGGTAAACTTTCACATAACTATGGAAAATCACAAGTTTTAATGGGAAGATCCACTATAAATGGCCATTTTCAATAGCGTTTTGTATGTTTACCAGAGGGTATGTATACATATATATATATATATTTTAACCTTAGGTGCACGATTTACAATCCCATAGCCAGTTAACTGTTATATGGAGGGCCCCTCGTTGGATAGCTGGCTATGTTGGTTTAGTTCACTACAAAAACTGTTGGGTTTATGGGGGGATATATCTATGATCAGTGACACTACAATGTGGGGCCCCCGGTGGGTAGCTGGCTATGTTGGTTTAGTTCATCAAACATAACTGTTGGGCTGATATATCGAACTAGTTGAAGCACGGCCTTTAGAAGGCCGTGGTGTTTCGTGCACATCGGGGGGTTGGGGTGGGGTGGGGTGGGGCAGGTATTAACGTTCATGTGAACTTGCTGGGTAAGTAGAGTCGTCTCTGTGTGTACCGGTCTTGGAGGTCTTTGAAAGAATTCCTTCCTGCTCACATGGTCTTGAAACACAAAGACCGTGGGCATTCAACGATGCACCCGTCAGTAACACAATATGTGTTCATGTGGTGCTGGCGCTGCACCTTGGACACTCCAGATCCCCAACGGTTCCTGGAAGAACTCGAACAGTTGCTGTGAGAAAAAAAGTCATCAGCAGATGTCAGCTGGAAGTGCGATCAGATTTTTAGTTTTAACATCATTTACTTGTATGAATGTCTGTCTTTGGTTATATTTTGATGTTCGATGCAAGGCAAGGTCGAAATCCAGGTCGGTTGCAAGGTCGTCTGGCAGGCTGTGCCAATTTCATCATGACATAACATGTGGAAATACATAAAAAAGTGGTTTCGCCTAGGCGAAATGCTTGTTTTTTGATTTCATGCACCAGAATAAGGGGTTTCTGGCCTTTAAACTCATATCAAACCATTACAGGTCGAATTAGTTGGGGAGTTCTGAGAAACATCAAAAATGATAGTTTCGCCTAGGCGAAATGCTTGTTTTTGATTTTATGCACCAGAATAAGGAGTTTCTCGCCTTTAAAAACACATCAGACAAAATCCTATTGGCACGACCACATCAAACATCATCCATGACACCCCGTTGATCACAAAAACACCACGGCCTTCTAAAGGCCGTGTTCCTAGTTAGATGGGGTTATGAAGGGGGGCCCGCTATGTATGGAACTAAGTGGATAATTTCTGGTTGATGGTTTGGAACATTTTTTATTTTCCATTTCACATATGGGATGTCATCCTTCCCATTGACGAACTCCATCATTTTTTCAAGATGGTTGTTGCACCACCAATCATATATATATAATATATGTAGTATACTATAGTATACTATAGTTACACAGTTACACTATATGTATGGAACTAAGTGGATAATCTGGTATTTAGCCATAGCATGATGATTTTTGTAGTGAACTCAATGGAGATCTTGAAAATCATAGGGGCCCCAGGGGCCCCATATCTTTCATGAAACATTTAGGCTTACCACATGGTTATGACTCACAGTTCGCCATGGTGAAAGATCCACCATTTTTAAGTTCGGTAAATCTCTTTTTCTATGGGCCATTTCCCATGGCGAACTGTTAAAAAACCAGAGGGTATAATCCCCATAGTAATACAGATCAACAATCCCAACTGCAGCCCCAGGTACTTGGAGGATCGCCCTTGACTAGTCCTAACTGGTTAGTTGGATCCATACGGATGATTTCAAGTATTTTCTTCTATGTCTCTTTTGTCTCATAAGAGGATGTTCAGTGGCACCTGATTTACAACCTATATGATATATATATACATACCTATGGGTTCTTTCTTTCGTTGCACAAAAACAACGAACGATTCAGACATATCAAGAGAAGGATGCTCGCATGATTCAGTTGTTTTTTTCAGGCCAGTAGCCACAAATTGCCATCAAGAACCACAAGGATCCACCATGAAAATAGAGCTGGAGCTGAGACAAAAACCATAGAAAAAAAACATGAAAAAACCATGATATTTTCATTGAATTTTCCTTATCTCTCTTAGTAGACCCTCCAAGTACCCATAAAAAGTGGGTTTTACTGTTTTACCAATAAATGTTAGTACTTTTACCATTTCGTTGAGGTATTTGGAGGGTCTAGGTAAACACAAAGAAATGGTTTCAAGAATCTTTTGTTTTTTTTCACTTTTAGTCCATTCACCTTAACTAAAAGTGAGATAATTCTTTGACAGCTTGGCTCAGATTCACCATGAATTTTCCATACATTTTGGCACTGAGGCCACTACTTCTGGCAATGCAGGAGAGGAATCTCCAAGCGTCATGGAAAGCGATGCTGGACGTCGCCGCGTGCGATGGACGATCTCCTGCAGAAGCCTTGCGCGTGGTGCGCAAACGTCCTGGCTGTTTGATCGCGCCAGCTGAGGAATTCAAAGGCCAATGGCCGAGAGATTTTGTCTCGGGTGAAACCACCCACGGAAGAAATGTTCAGATATGCGAAGCATAAATTGGAAAACAAATTATCTAACAAAGATTGTAAGAATTAAACAATCATTGAACAACTATGCTTTTTGATAGGCCGCTAAGATCTGCGAACCATGTAAAAGTGTAGGATGATGGGGAAAACTCAGTCTCTATAAACTTACATAGGATCTACAATATGGATCTACATATGGATCATATTTTTATGGCTTGTTCACCGATGTTCACCAAACGATGAGCCAGGGAGTTAGCTATGTAACTGGTTAGTGGGTTGCAAGCCACAAAAAAAATAATTATGATCCATTTGCTAACTACAGTATGGGGCCCCCAAGATAGCTAAGTTGCCCTATAAGTGGCTTAAGTATGGTTTATGGTAGATAAAACAAACAAACTAGTATTATCTAGTATTCATGGGGTTTATAAACCAATATTCACATCACGTTTCGGGGCACCATCCTGTAGTTCACTAACAAGCGATGGCCGCATCTCCAGGCAAGACCTTGGCCGAGTTCGAGGCGGTTTCGCAGATGGAGGACGCCTTTCGCCCAGCCACCGAGACCTTGAAAGACCTGGGCCCGGAGGGGGTGGCCTTGGGCGCGGCCGCCTTGGGCATAGCCGCCTTGGGAGCCATGGCGGAGAAGAAGTCACTGGGATCTAAGGGAGACCTGGAGTTGATCAGCAAATTTTATGTTTTTTTTCTTTTTCGATTTGTTCAGGGGTTATACTGAGAAAAACAACTAATTTTTAGTATTTTTCAGGGGTTATAGTGGGAAAAGCAACTATATAGTTGAATAAATGGTGATATGATACTGACGATAAATGGTTAGTTTAACATGTTCCCATGTTTTTTTCCCAGCAACAAGGGGAATCTACGAGGATTTGTGTCAATTCCCTTGGTGAATTGCCCCATGACCAAGGACAGAAGCCGAAAAGGAGGCGATGATGGTCCGCCAGTGGCACCATGTACATAGAATGCATCGAACGCAGGGCAAGCAGAACAGTTGAAAGCTTGAAAGGAGCGAGTTGCCAGGGGATGTTTACTGCTAGTTGTGAGTTTTTGCTGTGCCATTTTGATATATTTTGATGATGAACGCGTATGTCAGAGTAGTGTGTTCATATTGAATAGTATTGAATAGGATTTTTACATGATAGTAATATTGAATAATATTAACATTTAGCAATTAATATTGACTCGTGTTGAATAATATTGAATTATGTTGAATCAGATGGAGTAATAGTAATATTGAATAACTAATTGAATAATAGTGAGCAATATTATAATGTTGAACACGATTCAATATCATTGAACGATATTTAATCATACTAAAATTAATCATACTAAAATCTACTAAAAAAAATACATCATGGACACATGTGCACTGTGTACAATATCTCTTTCCATACCCTGCGCGCGCCGTGTCTATGTGATATGGGACTCGCAACTTCCACAGTCGATCCACATTGACCAGGTTGATGGTAATCTAAGTTGACTTTGGGATCCATTGCTTTGGTATTATCGGTAAACCATAGGAAAACCATTGGAAAAATGGTGATTTAATGAGGGTTTATGGTGGTTTAATGGGATTTAATGGGAGTTAATGGGATTTAATGGGGTTTAATGGGATTTAGCCGCTGGTAAACGTTGACAGAAAACTATGGAAAAATCCACCATTTTTAGTGGGTAAATCAACTATATAAATGGCAACTGTCAATAGCTTTTTGTATGTTTACTGTATATGTTCAATTACCAGAGGTAACGTGTCTGACAAGAAAAAGTCATCGATCCATGTATTGGCTGAGTCTGACTCTTTTTTGTGGAAAATTCCCATGTTGAGTTGTCGGAATCCCATCTTTGGGTGTTTAAGTTCTCTTCCTCATTTTAGCTCATTTTGTTGTTGGCTCCACCCCCCAAATGGATATGAGTCAGGCCTATCACCTTCCAAAATGGATGCTTTCAGATTCTCGTCCGTGATCTGCAAGAGCGGTCTCATGGACGGTCTACGCTGATTGCACGCTTTGAATTACAGAATTGACACTGATTAATATGTGTATTTTTCTAGATCAATCTTAGATGGGTACTTTAACCCTTTAGTCTTTTGGTATCAATGGGAATATCCACGTTCACCAGCAAAAAAACTCATTTTTTGCAGGGTATCTAAGATTGGCAATGATCATAAATCATCTATACATCATAAATCATAAATCATCTAAGATTGGCACTGTTTTCGGGAAGGTGATAAATAGCAGATTTTTTTCATGACAGGAACATCTACAGGCTTCACCGAAGATTTTGCACGGAAAACATGGTGGAAAAAAATCTAATATCCCTTTTTTGTTGCTGGTGAAAATCCCATGAACATCACCATAGAATTGCATTAAATTCCGAAGAAATCTCAATGATTTCCTACAATATGCCATTTTTTTTTACAAACTTCCATGATTTCCCTTATGGTTTTCCCTATTACTAGTAACAAACCTACAGGATGGGGTCCCCCAGCTATAAGTTGGTTTAGAAGCCATTTTAACCCCCATGAATACTATAGTTATATCTACCATAAACCATAGAATTCAACCACTTAATCAGGGCAACTGAACGCTATCGAACGGGGGCCCCATCCTGTATGCTTTCCCCATGAAAATCTTCCAACTAGCGCCATGGCGCCGCCAGGCACCCTGCTGGGCGGAGGACGTGGCGCAAGGCTTCGGAACCTTCACGCGGCTCTCGGAGGACAGATTCCGATTAGAGATTCATGGGATTGGTGTGGGATAAGTGATAGAAATCTAGGATCAATTAATGGAAATAATGGTAATTTTAAAATAATAAATCAATAATGGGACTAAATGATAATACGAGTAATAATAATAATGGAACTGATTAATTCATAAATCATTTTTTAATAAACAGATCATAATCCATGATAATGAATCCACCATAATCAAAAAACGTTAATAATACTTATTAATGTTATTATCGGGATATTATTAATGATGATTAATACTAACAACGGGATAATTAATTCATAATGGATTAGGAAATTATGATAATGGGCAATAAATAACACTGATAATAATTATACTATAACTAATAATGATGATAATTATAGTTATAGTAGAGATGATAATTAATAATTAATCATGGATAATCATGATATTCCATAATCATAATAATGATCTGGCAACAATGGGAATAATAACGGTGATTATGATCCATGGTAACTATCACTGATTGATGGGATGGATAATTAATAATAACAATGACAATAATCATTAATATTAATCAATAGATAATTTGATATTTAGTGATTCATTGATGATTAATCATGGATCATAATGATAATTGATAATCATAACCATGGGAAGAGACATGGGATAGTATAAATACTAATAATACTGCGAGCCATGAGATACAGTATCTAATAATGGATATTAATTGGTACTAATGCATGAATGGATAATCAATAGAGATAGTTTGCAAACTAATAAATAGTAGTGAGATATCAACTGATTTCAAGTGATATATATATATATGTATTTAATGGGATATCAATACCATGGACATATCATGGAAATGCATGGGAAGGTTCAATGGAATCAATGGGATATCAATGTAAATATATCACATGACAATGAACGTAATTAATAATCACTGGAATCTAATTCTGGTATAATTCAATGAACTGGGATGCAACTGAGATATTGATATTGGTGGGTTAATAAAGTAAACATGGATAATCATAGAGACTTAATAGATTAACAATACACACACACATATATATATATATATGTGCAAATAATGGATATATCTTTATCAAGTTGACCAGAGGGTATCCCATTCATGGAATATTCATGGATTGATTATAGAGACTAATGGGATGCCACATGATATCAATACAATGGGATATGAATGGACATATAGTATGCCAATATGATTTGATTACCCTCTGGTAAACGTTTACATAACTATCGGACATCAGCATTTTCGGTAAATCAACGAACTAAATGGGCCATGTTCAATAGCTTTTTGTATGTTTATCGGAGGGTAATATCAATAGGGAGATTTTTATGTCCCAAGTCATGGGAGAATCACTCGTTATCTATTCGTCCTATTCGATCATTTGTATAGCCATGGTGATGACTGGGGATCCCCCATGATTTCAGAAACCCCAGTAGTGGATACCAAATGATATCAATATTTCATGGGATTTCAATAGAAAGGGATATACTTTCAGATGGTATGTCAGAAAGATTCAGAAACTATGTCAGAATGGTGTGTCAGGGTGGGGATCACTCGAAGAAAGTAATTCTCATTTCATTTTTGTATGAAAACTGTGATAGTGATAACTGTGATTCCTTTCTCTGTGCTATACGGCTCGAACTGTTTTGAACTAAGCAACCTCAGCAAATTGACGAGCGAGCAACCAACAATCATTGTCATGTACTACCAATCTTTGCGTTTGTTCCTGCAATAGCCGCTTTCCTTAGGGAAGGTCTTGTATGAGTTCAAGAAAGACTATTGTGCCGGTATGATGATATAATTCTATGCGTGATGAAAAACTAGGATCACTGCGAAAAACGAGATGCTTCCACTTCCATCCTCAATCCGCCCGAGTCGGGATCATGATCATTTGATCGGGAAGAGAAGTCCCACGTGTCTTAAGCCGCAAAGCGCTATGAAATATGCATGAAGTGGTCTTTGACACCTTGGAAGTCTTGCAGAAGCTGAAAAAATCATCAAATGTGACAAAAATAACCACGTGTGAAGATATCTTCATCATGTTTAACCAACTTTTCGACGGAAGTCATTACCCATATGTTCCACGGTGCTGGTATATTTACCTTCAAAACTGGGTGATTTTGGATAAGGGCAAATGTTGGTCTTTATATTCCAGCACCATGGTTCGCGGGTATAGTGGGGGATTATTTATTCTTATAATAGTTATCATAGTAGTCATATGAATTACCCTCTGGTAAACTAACATAACTATGGAAAATCACAATTTTGCATGGGACAACTCACTATTTCGACTGGGCCATTTTCAATAGCTCTTTGTATGTTTACCTGAGGCTACGACGGTACGAGAATCTCTTCATAAAGGTTAGAAAGTAATTCCTTCCTTCGATTTTTCCACCAGGATGTCTTGGAGCCGCCGTTTGCAGATCTTGTCAGCGTAGGTCCGGCTTTTCGGATTTTAGGGGTGCAGGGCCGGTGGACCCGAAGGACCCAGATTTGATGAACATCGGCATCCATATTATTTGGGGATGACCCATATTAAAATGGTTTTTTTTTAATTGCCATGTTTATTGCCATGAAACCCAATTGACATGAATTCTTTATAAAATATTGACTGGTTGGTGGTTTGGAACATTTTTAATTTTTCCATAGTATATGGGATAATCCTTCCAATTGGCTAATATTTTTCAGAGGGGATGAAACCACCAACCAGTTGAGATTTTAAATAAAAGGCATCTCGAAATTGGGGGTCACTGATTTTGATCCCCTCAAACTGACATGGCTGTAGTGACCGCATTCCGCCCATATAGCCAATCTTAGGAACGAATGGATATGGCTCCATTGATTAACTGCTTGGGGGGTTTCAAGATGTTTCAAGTATTTACAGAATGGTTTGTCGGTTAATAACCCCATCTAGGTTTAGATATGTCCCCCGATAGATCCTAGTTATTGTAGTTATGTTCACCAACTTGGCTATCGAACGGGAGCCCCACATTGTATTGTGTTCAATTATAGAAAGGCGATGATTGGTTGAGATGGCTATAGTAATATTCTTGGGAGATGGCCATAGACCACCAACCAGTTCATCATCATGTCCGAGTAAAATCCGTGGGTAAACAAGCCCTGTAGAAAAGGTCAACAAAAACATATACATTATGATTGCGAAATTTCATTGGGATATACAATGGATTGTAATTGGGATATATGATATAGTCTGGTTGGTGGTTTGGAACCATGGGCTTTTATGACTTTCCCATCATATTGGGAATGTCATCATCCCAACTGACTTTCACTCAATGATTTTTCAGAAGGGGTAGGGCTCAACCACCAACTAGCTATGGAACATGGCCCATGTGTAGATGATTTGCTGAAGAACTGGTGATTTTCCATAGCAAAAAAGTTAGTTTCCTGGAGGCTCATCCCCTATTAGCCTGATCTAAATCCCCAGGTTTCACCGCTGATTTTGACCAGGACACAAGGGCTGGCAGGTGAACATTGGATCCTGTCAGGAGGTGGGAGAAAACTCACGCGATTTTCTTGGGATTCGATGGGATTTAATGGGTGACATTGTGCGAAGATACAAACATATGATAATATGTATATATATATATATATAAATATGATATATGGCATGTTATGATGTGAAGTGATATGTTTTGATTTGATATGACATGATATGAACAGACTTGATATGATATTGTATTTTATTTTATGGCAATATTTTTTCTATATTATACTTATATTGTAGTGTGTTCTTTATTATCTAGTCATTTTTTTTATTGTATGTAATATAACATAATGTCATATCATATTTTATAATATACTGTAATATCAAATACAATATATTATTTGATCATCGATATACACATGAAATATGATACATAATATAATATAGTTTAATATACTATATCATTTTATTATGTTACATGCTTTTTAATTTTATCTGTTTTATATATGTATTAATGATATGTATATATATATATATGCTGGTTGGTGGTTTCAAACATTTTTTATTCTCCATAATATATGCGACAATCCTTCCCATTGACTTTCATATTTTTCAAGATGATTAAAACTACCAACCAGAAATGGAGGTCTACTGTTGGGTCTACGACTATTTGACCTGGTAAAAATCATATGACTATTTATTAATGGTATATACATATCATATATATATATTTATATGTACAATGTGACCAATGTGAGGCCCCCCAGTTATAAGTTGGTTTTAAGCCCCAGAAACTATAGTTATTTGCGTACCATCAACCATAGTTATTGGAGTTATGTTCACCAACTTAGCTATCTTGGGGGCCTCACATTGTATATATATATATATATGTATATATATATATATATACATATATACTTGTGCATATACACAAGACACCATGAAGCCATGACACTTTGCTCACCACGCCCAATCCAGGCCCTGGATCGTAGCGTCGAAGCCTTGGTGGCAGCACGCCAAGGCAGCTAAATTTTGGGGCCCGGTGAGTCGCTGGGTGGAACATTTACATCTTTACCGTAGAAAACCATAGGAAAACCATAGGAAAATGGTGGTTTAAAGACTTTTGATGGTGGTTTAATGGGATTTAATGGGATTAACCATCTGGTTATTTAACAGTTCGCCATGGAAAGATCCACCATTTTTAAGTTCGGTAAACCATTTATTTCCATGGGCAATTTTCCATGGCCATGTTAAATAAACAGAGGATACCGGGTATTATATTAGATATATGATTTTTAAGTATATTACAGATATATTTGATTACTATCATGAGATATATGTATGATATTTAAACTTACCATCACATGGGAATTTATTTGGTGACCGGTGATTTCATGGTGATTTCACGTTGACTTCTTGGGCTGAATTTCAGGCTGGACATCATGGGGATCTCGATGGATGATTTCTCTTCATATTTACCATATAGATATAGGGATTTGAACAGATCATACTATGTATTTTTACCATATAATTCTTGGGATTTTACCAAGTATGGTTTTGGGATGTGATAATGATTTACGATAATATAGGGATTTGAACAGTCATATGATCATCCGCATTGATATTATGACAATCTTTGAGATAATATCACATTATATCACCAGATTTGATAGGGATATTATATATTATAAGGGTATTTATAGCAACTATGATCACCAGATATACCGTATATATATATATAACATTATAAATTATAGGGATATTTACCACCATATAATATAGGGATGATAACCTGGTAGGTGATGATAATAGGGATGATATAATCATCAAGGGGTATATAACGGTCATCTATAGGTGATCATGATACTATAGAGATTATGACAATCATTGATAATACTTGGGATATTTACTTGGTGGGTTATTTCATATCATCAATAATATTGGGATATGTAAGCAGTAATAATTAAATGGGAAGATAAGATGGTTATCATCCCTATTATGTGTGAATAATGGTAATTATTTATCATAATAATGATTTAATGGGATATGTAAGCAGCACTATGACTTAGTGTAATTAGCATGTAGATTATACACTAATATTAGTGATTTAGTGTAACATGTTACATATGGGAATATTATATGGTAAACTATGTATTACAATATGAACAATATTGTAATCATGGGTGGCTTAATGTGGCCTAATGATTTAATGGGTGGCTTGTTGGATCATGGGATGTTTCACCCTGGAAACGGACGCGTTCATGTGTTGAAAACTCTTCCGAGATGGAGTAAATATGAAGAAAGCATGAATTCTGGTTGGTGGTTTCAAACACGTTTTTTTTTTTCCATTTCATATATGGGATGTCATCCTTCCCATTGACGAACTCATATTTTTGGTTATTGCAACACCAACCAGAATAATAATCAATCATTTAGTGTAATTTAATGGTGGCCTAATTATTTCTGGTTCATATCAAATATTTTTAAGAACCATTTGGCTGAATTTATATTTATCAATCAATATTCATGATTTAATGGGTGACTTAATTTGCTTTAGTGTCTTAATGAAATATCATTGGCATTATGGGGATATCATGAGATATAGTATGGGAATCTAACCATTAGAAACGGGGATCGAATGGGATATTACTGGGATATACAACTAACATGATATGATATTTACAATCCAAAAAGTTGGGGCCCGTTTGATAGCTGCTCTTTAGTCTTGTTCACTCAACAACTGTTGGTTTTATGTGGCCCCACTATGTAGGCATAGTTTAGGTGGGTGTATCAACCTTACAACCAACAAATTCAGAGTTGTAATCTCACTATGTTTGAAGTGTCCATGTCCCAATATGTTCCTTTGTTTTTTCATTTGACTCAACATCGCGATTACCTGCAGTTTTTGACGATTTTCATAAGGGATCAACATGGATCAAACAGCAGAGTCGTCGCAGGTACGGACCTGGTTGATGGACCTTCGCTTGCCAAAAAGGATGTGTGGGATGATTCACCGGTTGTGAACTGGAAGCCATGGCCCCACTGATGCCCATGTAGTTAATTTAGTGGGATGATTTACCGTGTTCAAATGTTTTTTTTTTTTTTTCGTAGCTAGGTTTTTTCATTACAAGATGCGAAGTTGACAGCGCTGAAACCATTCACAGAGACCCCATCTCGATGGGGATCAATGGGGATACCCTCTGGTAATGACTCTTACAGTTTGCTATTGAAAATGGATGAAAATCGAGTTGATTTACCGAACTTAAAAATGGTTATTTTCCAGTTCGCAAAGTGTTAGTTTCCCCGAGGGTACTCCAAAATTGAACAACATCTCAATGGGGCAGGCGATGACGAAGAACGTACCGCAGCCATCGGTTGTCTTAGGAATTATCTTTTCATCTATTGGAGCACCCTTCCAGTGTGGCACATAACGTGGTTCCTTGATACTAAACCAAAACCATACCAGAACAACATTTGCAGTTGCGGTGATTGTAAACGTGGAAAGCTGGGGGTCCATTATTGGGTCTACCATAACACACTAGTCAGTCGGCCGCAATGCATTTCCCCAGTTCTTTTATATATTTTATTGAGTGAGGGTTTATACCAAAGTATCCGAACATTAAAATATCATGAGAACAAATTGCTTGAAATGTCAGACCTTGCGTTGTGTCCCAGCAAAGAACATCTATGAAAAGCCTCCGGCCACCATCTGGCTTGCGCTGAACCACGTTCCAGAGGCGCAGATTACAGCCATAGTTTTTTTCAATGGGCAAGAGAACTGATCTAAGGGGTCAAGGTTTGTAGCAAGTTGAGAAGTGGAGACATTAAAATACTTTCAACGTACTTGGCAATTCTCCATAGTGTGCTCAGTTTGATGGCTGATCCAATTCTTTGCGGTTTTGTGACATTCTGTTCACGGAAACTGCTAGTTGTATGACAAGCACAAGAATGCAAATTAGCATGGTCAGACAAGCCGATGTTCTGTGTCAGTTTTCAGACACCTTGATGTTCTGTGTTAACTTTGAAAGATTGGTAGCAGGTGTTCTTTCCTTTCTAGACTGACTTTGAGGAGAAAGTTGCAGACAATGATATTGAACAAGTGCAGAATGCAAACCTCAGGTTTCTTGGTGAAACCAGAGATTCCAGTTCGCGAAACGCTGAGACTTTGGCTTTTATCCCCAAAATGGATCAGCCTTTCTCAATGTATGGTATATTTACCTACATTTGGGTGTTTTTTGGGGCACGTGTTGGTAAATATGCCATACATGGAGCATATGGGTATTATACCTGAAATCCATGGACAGTAAAGTAAAAATTCAACAGTTTCCCGCTTCCATCGAAGGTGCCCACCAATTACAAGTTTTTTTTTTAAAAAAATAAACCCAGCTAACTATAGATATATCATGATATATCCACCACAAGCCCAACAGTTCTTCGAGCTATGGTTACGAACTTTGATATCAATTAGCTATAAAACATTATAAGACATTATAAAACCATCTATCAACTTTCCCCGGTTAAATCCCCGTTTAACTCGTTCGTTCCGGGCACCACCTGGCAGGTGCCCTTCGGTGCCCTTCCATCGTCATCGTCATGGTGGAAATCCTTGCGGCCATTGGCCTCGGAGCCAAGGAGAGTCCGGTTGCCGGTGAGGGGTTGGTGATGGGACCCTGGGATGATGATCTGGTTGGTGGTGACTGGAACCAGCAACTTTTTATAGGGATGAAAATCACATTTTCCACGGGATTTTATAGGGATTTAGAATGATTTATATACTGTATAAGCATTATAAATGGTATCTCATAACTGGTGATGATATTCATGAAGGCCATAGAAATAGTTGATTTACCCAGCTATAAAATGGTGATTTTCCATAGTTTTCTGTTAGTTTACCAGAGGGTGACATGTTTGCCAGGACTATCCTGGTTGGTGGTTTCAAACATGACTTTTATGACTTCCATTTCAGATATTGGGATGTTATCCCAACCCCATTGACGAACTCCATGATTTTTCAAGATGGTGATTGCATCACCAACCAGATGATGTTTGCCCTTTGTCGATGAGGCGTGAGGCCATTGATAAGAAACAGTTATGAAGAGTTATGAACGATTGATGAGATGTAACCCTCACATTGATACGGCGAATTGGTAGATGATTTGTCCAATTCATGGTATTTTCGCAAGAAATCACCAGTTTTTTCGAGTGGATTATCAGGGTTACTCCACAGATGGTCTTGTGAGACATCATGGGATGTGAAACACCACAGTGAGGCTCCTGAGTTATAAGATGTTATAAGTTGGTTTATTGGTTTATAACCCCATCTAACTGTAGATACTGTATATCCCCACAAACCCGAGTTATTGTAACTATAAACTAACTTAGCTATCAAACGCGGGCCAACAAATAGATGTGTATATATATATATATATACATATTGAACACATTAGATTTAAATTTGCGCATCCATGAGCAAAAAGGATCCTAAGGCCCCCACATGTGCTGGTGCAGCTATGAATCAAGGCTCCCATATGTCCTCAGACGACATAAACGTAGATCATTTTCCAAAGGAAATCCGTTTTTTTCCCCACATCTATGTTAGTCGATCCCAGAGTAGGTATAGACTCAAGATAGGATGA
Source organism: Cladocopium goreaui (assembly GCA_947184155.2). NCBI lineage: Eukaryota > Dinophyceae > Suessiales > Symbiodiniaceae > Cladocopium > Cladocopium goreaui. The sequence goes on from CAMXCT020006517.1 coordinate 338,906, forward strand.
AAGATCAACATCCATACAATGTGGCCCCCCTAGTTATACGTTGATTTGTAAACCCCATGAATGCTATAGTTACATCTCATATATACCATAATATATAGTACCAGACTTATTGGAGTTATAAACCAACTTAGCTATCCAACGGCAGCCACACATTGAAAACATCCATTGACACATACATTCGCCCCAAACGTTCCCCAGAATTTCTTCATCTCTGGCTGTCCCGCACCTAGCCATGGGCGGGTGCAGTGAAAAAAAGAACCACTGAAGTAACCATGAATCCGTATGACATAGTTGTGAAATTTGATTTGATATACCACTCTTTTCACAATGTAAGTAACAGAGTAATGATATACCACACTTTGTCCTCATCCAGCAGTCAATTTCTGATCGAACCACCGTTCTCACAGAGAGATGCCACGCCGCCACGAGGAATTGTTCTCCTACAACCGCGAGAGCTACAAGTTCGACCAGGATCAGCGTCTCGAAAGGGAGATGTTGCGCCTCGAGATGCAGGCGTTGCAGAAGCCTCTGCCACAACTTTGCTGGAAAAATGGTGTAGTCCCTCCAAATGGCAATTTTTCAGAAGGAGAATGTATGAAAATGTACGAATTCTGGGAGTTGGGTGTTTCCAATCTGCTTCCATTCATGGCCGAGTCGAACTTTCAGTTGATCTTAGCGTGGTTCCAGGACGTCGAAGGGAAACCCACTTGGTGAGTTGGCTGATAATTCCTATAGGAGTGGGTTGTAATTGGAGGTACTCCATTGTGACCCATGACCTACTGGCAGAAAGAGGAGAAAGCTAACCAAACAAAACATTGGTCGTTGGTTTTTGGGATGATGATTCTGCTGGGCCTTTTCTTATGGAGGTTAAAACTAGCAAATAGCAAGAATGGTTGAAAATAATGTCCATAGTGGTGCCCCCCGCAGTTATAAATGGTTTTATAATCCCATTAACTAGTTCGGTATATCACCTATAAATCATATATTTATTGGACTTATTGGCACCAACTTAGCTAACGAACTGGGGCACCACCCTGTCGGACGTGATGACATGCATGACATGATAGATGGTGGTCCGTGAAGTGCCAGGGATGTATCCCGTTTTTTCTGATTTCTACCCTCCTGTAAGTTAACATAGATATGGCAAGTACGCGGGTTCCACAGGGGATGATCTAGAACATCTATAAATCTGGGTAAATTTCATCAGGGCCTCACTGTGACCTCACTATAATCATAGTTAGTATACGGGGCATCATCTCCAAATGGCCTTAATTCAGGCTGGGGCAGGGTGAGGGCTCTCAATGAAGGTGAAAGGCCTTAATTCAGGTTAGTGAAATACTATAATTTACCCAGATAAATGGTGGACGTTCCATCTCCATATCTTAACTGTTAACTTGCTGTCGTGTGTATCCCATTTGCTCAGACCAATGAGACAGTAGGAAGAGTCATTGGTGATCATAATCTAGATGGAAAGAACTTATTGTTTCACATACATAAACAGTATGTATACACCACTTTACAGTATACACCATTATACGTATACACACCATATATGCCATATAGATAGATAACTAGTGTGTGTATTTATAGATATACAAGTATAGCATATGCGCCATATAAACTATATATATATGTATATATTATATATATATACATAGTGAAGTGTGTATATATATATAATTATATATATATACACCTTACATATTATGATATATATATATATACATATTATAGAATTTATGTATATTTATGCACCACTATATAAACCATCATGTTTTGGTTGGTGCCTAGGCGCGAGTCACTCGGCAGGTGAAACGCTTCGAACTCTTCCGAGAAGACGTGCGCGATCTGGTGGAACTCACTGTGGGCCGCAGGGACCTCCCAGGGGCTCGATTTGGGGTGTGGAAACCCATCATTTCCAGTGAGTTTTCCCATGAACAATTGTGATTTCCCATGGTAAAATGGTGATTTTTCCCATGGTAAAATGTTAATTTACCAAGAGGGTAGGTGTCTTTTCATGTTTCTGGGATAAATGATGTCATTTTTTACACATGTTTTGATGTAAAGTAATGTAGAAGCCCATTATTTTGGGATATTTATGTATATTTTTTGGTTCATGATGATGATGATGATGATGATGATGATTGTAATTTTAAGTAGCTGGAACATTCTTATGTTCACTTGCCGGTGTGAAGTAGGGTGGGAGTTCAATTTCGGCTCTACAACTACACAGGCGCCGTGTTTTATCGACCGAGAGGATCCGAAACGCACAACATGAGTAGGGCCTAGGATCAAAATATGTCAAACCCCAAAGTTATTGGATGAACAAGTTACTACCCATATTAGCGAAGACCATGGTGCTGGAATATCAAAACCAACAAAACTGCCCCAAAAGTCCAAAAACACCCAGTTTTCTAAGTTTTCATATACCAGCACTATGGTTCGCATATGGCATATATAAACATGAACAGAATCTGCTTTTTTTTGATCAATGGATTGGTTGAAGGGAAAATCTACAGGAAACCATACAGTACGTTTCCCCATTAAATATGGGGCTGTCCTGCAAATTTTCACTTAACCCAAACCATAGGCTTGAGTGCCTTAAATGACCCACACGACATCTTACGACCCAGAGAGCCTCGCCACGCGCCAGCCGAGGGATGGATGTCTATCACCTGGTTGGTGCCTTGTTTTTAGAGTCGCCCTGCCATGTTTTTTTTTTTGCGGTGATTTCTTATCCCATTTACTGGAGTTATAACTGGGTATAATTATTATAGTTCTTAAATAATCCACTTATTTAATGGTACTTATTAACTGTTAATATCCGCAGGAAAACCACAACATGGAAAAGCCTACGTAATAGTTTGGGGATAACCATGGGATATTGGTAGGATATTAATGATATGAGCATAAAGAATACAAAAACACCAACTGCTGCAGTTGTGTCACTTGAAGCTTGTGTTTTCCAGCTGCCAGACTTAGGGACGGAATGATGCCCCGGGCTTGAAGCTGAAACGCCTGCAGTAAACGCCTGCAGTGTGCAAACTGGAAGCCATGGCCCATTTGCTTCCTGGTTTTTATCGATGAACAATGTTGATTTTTCACTGCAGCACTCTGGAATGGTCCCCAAAGTGAGGATTCACGGTTGGCAACTGGATTTTGTCCCAACATTTCCTTGTTTCAAGGGGTTACAACCACTCGCCAGCCATTTATATATATATGTGTGTGTGTACATGTGTATAATATATATATATATACACATACATATATAGTGATAAAATGAGGTAAACCCAATAAGAAACCATCCATGATGCCCAACTATACCGAGGGGGTATTCAAAAACATAGCCATCCCCGATTTTCAAACATAAAATTGGGCCATACCAAGAATCATGAACCAAGAAAGTGGTATACCGGGTCTACCTAGTTTCATGAACCAAAACTTCAGGATTGTGTAAATTGGCTTTAGGATCGCATGAATTGGTGATTGTCCTTCAGTATTCCTATTTGATAGCCAAGAATACAATCATTAAATACCAACAATATCCATTAAACATATTGAAGAACCATAATTGAGAGTCATTTCAGGTACGGAAAATCGAGGGACTGTACCATAGCCTTAGAAATTGAGGGTATATCCCCTTACATACACCTTACATAGACCTGACATATGGTAGGTACCTCCAATAAATCAGGTACGTGAAATGGACCAGTGATATTACAATGGCATTTCAACAATACGGACATTCAATGCATTTAAATACAATCCATGAATATTGAATAATAACAGCAATGATAGTAGTCACATTAACAACCACAATCAACCATAATATCAATTACAATGGGCCCCCCCCAGTTATAAATTGGTTTATAAACCAATGAAAAAATTACTTACATGTATCATAAACCGTAAATATTGGTGTTATAATATTATATATATAAATAGCCATCATATGCCAATGGCATTGTGGCCTGCGCATGGCAGGTTTTGTGTGACATTTTTTTGCGAAGGCCGAGTGCAGGTGCGCTTCGAAAAAACGCCTCCATGGTGCTGCTAAAGAAATTTCATCCATATCCGCGTTCTAAACATCCTAGGATAGACAGAGGAAAAATGAATATGTTTGAACATATTATATATATATATAGAGAGCAAAGAAATTGATATATATATATATAGATTCTATATTAGATTTACTACATCCCAGAAGGATTATAACTATGATTATAAACATCCGTCTATATTATATTCTATCTACTCCAGGATGATTCTACATAGGTTTCACCAGGATGATGATATATAGGTGTGAAAGCTCGTCTACTGTGGATGGTTGGGAAATAATGGGATTGTAAGGGGATTTCTTGGTGCAGGATTTCGCAAGCATCCACGGTATGTTATATTCTATCTACTCCAGGATATTATATCATGTTATGTTATATTGTATTATATTATATTAATATTAAATTATATATCATATACATAATATATAATATATAAAGTGTACAATATATAATATATTATATATATATTATATATATTATATATTATAATTTATATTTTATATATTATATGTTTATATTTTATATTATATATTAAAAATTAATGCTATTATATATTGAATATTATATATTGAATATTATATATTATATATATATTAATATATATATATATAATATTATATATCATACCCATCCTACCTACCCCCTGCAGAACTACCCCCCTCAGAAGAGATCTGCTGGAAATCTGCGCGGAAATTATTAACCAACCAATATGTTGCTATTAGTGGTTTATTAAGACTCTATTACCTAAACCAAACAAATTTGTGCTGGATAGCTAATAGACTCTTATTAGACGCGGTTTTCCTCACCAAATCTTTGACCCATGAAATGAGACAGGCCACAAACCTTATTAACTGGTTATTAAAGAAAACAACATCTTCGTTGAAGCCGGGCGGCCCTGAGTGGTGACCCTTTCGACTACTTTTGAGGAAATCCTTAATAGACTGTTATTAAGGAATTTGCCCAAAGTTGCGAGTTCCGATCCGGAGAGCCACCCAAAAGTCGGATTCGAGTTGGTTTCGGGTTTCGGGTTTCGGGTTTCGGGTTTCGTCGATTGAAACCAACTTTCGCTGTCGGTTTCGGGTTTCGGGTTTCGGGTTTCGTCGCTTGAAACCAACTTTCGCTGTCGGTTTCGGGTTTCGGGTTTCGTCGATTGAAACCCACTTTCGCTGTCGGTTTCGGGTTTTCGGGTTTCGGGTTTCGGGTTTCGATCGTCCCTGGGGAAGGGTAGGTCTTCAGAGTCGGTTTCGGGTTTCGGGTTTCGGGTTTCGATCGGTCCTGGGGAAGTTAAGTCTTCAGAGTCGGTTTCGGGTTTCGGGTTTCGGGTTTCGATCGGCCCTGGGGAAGTTAAGTCTTCAGAGTCGGTTTCGGGTTTCGGGTTTCGGGTTTCGCAGTTCGAAACCAACTTTAACAGTCGGTTTCGGGTTTCGGGTTTCGGGTTTTGCTGGTCGAAACCAACTCTGCAGACCTCTCTCCGGATCACGTCTCAAAGTTGCGGTTGAACAACCCGGTCGGGGGGGGTGAGGGCGAAAAAAAAAATCAAGACCGGGCCCCGCTGATCGCAGCATGGATTCTTCAAAACCGGCGGCAGGAAATGCACAAATATAGGTGTGTCCAGTTGGCATTAAATTCTTGCAATAGACATTGGGATTGAACATTCTCTTACAGTGTCTCGGTCATAGTCCAATCGCCATGGATGACGATGGTGATGTTGTGCAAGTGGATGCTGCGCAGCCGTCATCTGGGATCATTGCAGGGGTCAGGCTACTGAAAAGCAACTTGCTCTACAAAGGGTGGTGCTTGTGTACTGCAAGAGGTGTGATGGAAGTAAGTACCCCTCCCCCCAAAAAAACAAGATTTGTTCACTTAGAGGCTGCTTCCAAATCCGACCAGCGATCAATGGGGAAGTGCTCAGGGTGTCATAGGATGGAAATTTCCCATTTGTTTTGTGTTTCCGTGAGACCTAGGTTCCTTCCAGGTCGATGCTGACATCAAGTTGACAGCATATACAAGTGCTGATTCTCAAAGTCTCTGGCTCATGCCACCTGCTTTAGCCCTAATTTGGGCTGGCTTGAGTGACAAGAAATTGAAAGACAAATATTACGATCCTTGCCCGGGAATCCTTCGAGGGCCAAAAAGACGATAATCCATCAATACCGCTATCAAATGGGAATTTGGTTTTGTTACGTTTTGTTTGTATTATATGGGTAATAGAGCCTTAATAAACCATTATACATATTCACAAACTTATGCGCAGATTTCCAGCAGATCTTTTCTGAAGGGGATAGTTGTGGCGGGGGCAGCTCTGTAAAATGATATGTATGCTTAATAAACCGTTATTAGCAGCTTAATAGATCATTCCCAGAACTTTCGGGACATATTTTTGGATGTCAATGTCAATAACGCAGGTTGCAACTTGCTCACCTAGATGTTTGTGAACTTAGGAGATGAAAGAAGCAGCGAAAGATATGCACAGACGTCTCTGGCCAGGATGGAGTATAGAAGAACCGGCAAAATCACGGCACCGACCCTTCAGCGCACGTCACATTGAAGGAACGTGGCTAGAACATACCACGGTCACCACATCCATGTTCATGGCTTTTCTTCTTTGGGGGATTTCCCACTGGAAGCGACAAGTTCAGCATAGGAAAGCTACTGCAGAAAACTTTTCAAAATTGATCCAAAGAATGGCATCATACCAAGTTTTGATCTTGGTTGCAGCCCCTGCTTCTACAACGAACTGGAAAACTGTATCCGTTGATTCTTCATTGCGCATTCCCGACTACCTGATTTGGCCTCACCATGCTCAGTCAGTTCAACAACTCCGAGCCCAGTGGGAACAGTTTTGGAGACAAGGGATTGTGCAATCGAGTTTTGACCGCCCAACGGTGACAGATTTTATTTTTTTTGCCATGGAACCCACAAATCATGCTGCTAAAAGCGTAGCTGGTGTTCAGAATTTGGCACTCTGCTTAGTGACCCAACTGGCCGGCCATTTGGATGAGCAAGCATCAGCCATGTCACAGGCAGCTGCTTGGAATTCCCTCTCATAATTGTTTTATTTTGGTTAATAATATTTCCTGTTATCTTACTCACAACCCTGAGGCTGGCCAAGTTTTATCCAAGAATACTTTCTTGAAAACAGGGCTTCGTGGGTGCGAACGGCCTAGGCTTTGACCAGACTTGCGACCACAAGACTTTGCAAGAACAGAGGACACCGGAGGAGCGTCAGTAGAACTGTTTTGTTCGAGGCGGCCACTATGCTTTGGCATCCTGGTGACCCTGGATCGCACAAACCAGCTAGGTAGAAACCCCTCAAAATAAGATCAAAATAGTGACAAAATAGTCAATTTTTAAACATGTTTCTTTTTTTTGGTACAATAATCTTTTTAAGGCATCAAAAAGGCCTTAATAAGGCCTTAATAAAGCCTTAATAAAGCCTTATCTATATCCCCTGGGGGGCTGGGGGTACCACCCTTGGTCATCTCATGACCAGAGGAACCTCCCAAGTGTGTTTGAAAACACGAAGAACAACTTCGGAAAGGAAGCAGGTTGAGTCAAGTGATTCCGGATGGGTCGAAATAACAGATTAATAACACAAAATTAGAAGGTTTCTGATTCCTTAGCCACCCCAGCAAGGTGGTGCCCACCATCACCCTATAGAATGGTTTATTCACGACGGAGAAGTTTCTTAGAGGGGTAATTCTGAACCAATCAGATTCCAATGCATCATGTGCGGGATGAGGAAAACATCGATGAGTATGAGGAGACGCCTGGGAACACTTTCCGGTCCGTCTTGAACAAGCTGAATTATGACCTCAACATGGGCTGGGGCATGCGGGTGCTTAACGCCCCTTTCCCGAATTAGAGTGACAGTTGATTTTAAAAAAACATATTCTGAGATTTGGACTCATGGATTTGATTTGCGTGGATTTTCATATTTCAGAGAACGGCCCAGGCCTGCTACCTGGACACTGCTGTCCGCCTTCTACGCCACATCGACGTGCTGCATGTTCCCTGCTCAAAATGAGTCATTTCAAGCGGCCATTCATGAAAACAGAGCATCCCAAGTCAAGCTGCTACTATTATAGGCTTAATAACGGTCTATTAAGAAGCCATTAACTATTGTGTGTCATTGTCAGGGGGCATGTTTTGGAATTTCAGCCGTTTCATCTTCACAAGGTTGCCAGTTATTTTTTTGGCGCTTGGGCACCAGCAATTTCTTTGCCTGACACCCGCCAAGATCTATTTTGATGGCAGCAGCGTTGGACGCAGTCCAATCGAGCTTTTCCACCTGTGGTCTCCACAGCTGGAGAAAGGGTTCTTTGGGCCCCCACTGGCCGGGAAACCTAGTTGCGTGACCTTGTGGGCAAGCAAGCCACTTTACCCCGTTTACAGTGCTTTTGAAAATTGGTTCATTTGCGGCCTTTAGGTCAGTTAGTGATATGAACTATCGGAACCAAGTAGGTAGAAAGTTAGTGATATGAACTATCGGAACCAAGTAGGAGGTAGAAAGTTGACTTCGTCACTGACAATCACGGTGTTCCGTTTCTCATGTGGATTTTGGATGATCAGCCCACGCCACTACATTGGGTCATGCTCGGCCGCCCCGTCTCCTGGTGTTCCAAAAGTCGTGGCTGCATGCACAGCAATGCAAGATCACCAAACCATCAACATGTCATTGACATGCAACAACATCTTAACAAATAGAACATTATTAAAGGACTATTAAGCCTGTATTAACAAAGGTGAACCAACTTGTGAAGAGCCACTGGGCCCCTATTGCATCCCATCTTTTGCAGCATGGCGCAATGATGCTGTCTTCACTCGATGACATGGAGGTAGACTCCACTGACGGCAGCTCGGAACTTACTTGTATCTCCGAAGCCAGCTCAAATGCGCCTGCGTGGACCCAAGCTTCTTCTTGCAGCTCAGAGCCGCTGGAGGATTTTCTGAATCCTCGAACATCTCTTATAGGAATACCACCAAGGATTCATCAGAGCAGAACCCATGAAAATAGTGGTCTAATAACTGGGTATTTGCTTATTGTTGGAGGTACCTTATGGGGGGACGGGTCCGATAATCATTCATTTCTCGGCCGCAACGCCAACAACGATTTATGGTAGTCTAATAAGGGCATTGCTGGTTGCTAGCACCATCATTAAAATTTGGTCCTTGATCGTTGTGACGCACACATGTAACAAACTTTTTGCTGGGACATGGTGATTTCAAAGTAAAGGGCTACAAAATTGTTGAATGAAATTCTGAAATCGTGCCTCCACAACCTCCGGTCACATTTTCAGCCTACGCGTTCCCCAGGAGCTAGCGCACGATCCTACGACACTGGCCAGATCTGCCAGATCCTTTCAGATAGCCTGGAAAGTCGTGAAAGATTTCATGGACAAATCGGTTCTGGAGGATTGTAGCGGGCTCGTGGCTCACCCCTAAACAAATGATCCCCCTAAACAACGGATCCCATTTCTGACTTTTTGAATTAAAGGCAAGGTGTATTGCAAAAGTTATCCGTACAGTATTGTGGCGGATCGGTTTTTCATGGAAGTCTGTTCCCATGCGAGGAGTCTATGCTTGCTGCAGGGGAAATCCGTGTTTCCTCTGCCTGCACCGGGGCGTACACGGCCGAGCTGGCCTTGGGGGTTCTTGAAAAGACCATCAATGACACAAATGTGTTGAACCGCAAGGTTACATTCATACCCAAAAGTTCTCACGAAACTTGGTTCTAAATTTTAGGGAGTTGACTGACGCATAGTTTTTACATTCCAGCCATTGGGATTCAAGAATCAGCCTCATTGCCTCATCCATAATACAGGGCTAATAAAGGGTTAATAAAGGGTTAATACCTGTTTTGGTCTGTGCCTGCAGGTCAGATTTCGGGGAGCTATCTAAGATCCTCGTGTATCCAGCCCGTGGTCGTTCACCCAGGAAACAGATCACCGATGCCGCCAAGTGATTCATGATCATGCCTCATGGCTGCAGGGGGTGACCAAGCATTCCTTTCCGCCAGCTTGCTCCTTCGGAGATTTAGAACATGCTTTACCGCCCGGAACATATGACTGCAAAGATTCCTTCCTTGGAAAATTTCGAGACATCGGAAAGAGTCAACTCATGCGCCGACAGTGGTGCTATGCGCATTTGCGCTATTGCAGCATTTTTGGGCCCTCTGCAGAGACCGAACTAGATGTATCAGGTCTCCCATGCTGGGACTTCAGCCTAGCTGGGCGCCGTAGAAGTGAACAAGGATTGACTTCCACTGTGTTTATGACACACGCTAAGATCCATCAGGAGCGTCAGACACCCCTGCTGATCTTAGAAAACGTGAAGGCCATTTGCAGTTACCAACAAGGGTCTTCAGGATTAAAAACATAGCCCTGCAAACGCAATTACGCCATGGAAAGTCAATTGGTTGCACATCGGCACCCCACCAATAACTGGCTATTAAGATATTAATAGCCACTACTAGTTGCCAGGGCAAATTCTGCTTGGTTGAGAACTCAGTTTGACAGGATGGAAAAGTTCCCGGTAACTGAGTGACTTTGTTTCATTGTAAATTAAGGGGCCTGTAAATAATCTCATGGCAACACCCTGGGGTCCAAAAATTCCCGCTTCTTTCATGTTGCAGGCGTTGAAAATCAAAATGATCGAGCTACTCTATGCCGATTACGATTTGTTCCCCATTTTCCTGGACGTGGCTGATCAAGGCCATAGCGGCGCCAGCCGACCACGTGTCTATATCATTGCAGCACACAGGAAGCGGGTTACCCAAGTCCAATGTGTGTTTGAACTCTACAGGGTGGTGACCAAATCAATTCGCAAACATGTGAGCACCTCTCCTTCGGATTACCTGATCTCTGACCATTGGGAAGTGATGCAAGAGGCATCCGTACATGCACGAATGCGAAAGTTGAAATTTGTTCCAGCCCCTCGAATGCGGATAGTTGTTACCCACAACATTAAATTTTGGTTGCCACCACATATTTCAAAATTAATTTTGGGTTTGACATCTAAAATGTGGATAGTAATAGAACAACCTCATCACAATGAATAGTATACAATTCCTGAGATTTCATCTCTAGTTCAAGGGCTTTGGTCCGGAAAGGTACGTTGCGACATTTTACCTTTGCATACTGGATGACAAAAGTGGGCTAATAAGCAGCTATTAGACTATTGTTTGGTGGGTTGAAACCGTTCAAACAAAAAAGATAGATGCTGAATTGAATTGTCACGCACACTAAGGTGAAGCCTGGGCAAGGAATCGATTTGAGAGGGTTGCTCAACAAAAGGGAAGGCCGTGTTCTCAAAGCATTGTGCAAGCGATACAAAGATCGCTTCCAGAAAGACCCCAGCAAGGACAAGGACTTGATTATATTCCTGGGAGACTCAGAAGAACGTGCCTGTTGGTCAGCTGTCAACAGGCGCATTCCAACTTTTCGCAGAAACAACGGTAAGTTCTGGTCCGTTGCCGCCCGCAGGTGGCTCACATCAAGGGAAAAACTCTGCTCCTTGGGCTTCCCAGTGTCCGGAGGTCAGAGCCTGGCTATGGGCGTGCCCATCCTTCCAATGACGGATACTAATCGGGCTCAGGACATCCTCGGAAATTCGATGTGCTTTTCATCAGTTGGCATCATTGAGTTGGTGGCATTGGCCAGTTTTCGCCTTGTGGCCTAAATGTCTACAGTGGCTGAAGCCAGTACAGAGACAGGGCGGTGGTGCATGATAGGAATTTTTGCTGCGGACTAAAAAACAGTTTTGCAGAAGCCAGCATTTCCGCAATGAATGAAATGTATTTATATGGAATGTGTCAATGACAATGGCAATCCCTTTTGCAAAGTTCCATGATGCTGTTGCGACCATGGATCATTGCGGACAAAACCAACATTCCAACAGTGATTTCCCAACAATCATGGATTGCCCAGGGGCTACAAAACACCACCAACCATGGTGGAAAGGTTATTACCTCTCTATTCCTGGTGTCGGTGTTCAGGGGAAACCCATTTGCCTTAACAATGCATCCCTTTGCACCACCAGTAAACCACTATTAAGGGTTTATTAGCAGTCTAGTCTTGTTTGTGGAGCCTTGTGATTTCAAAGGATGATAAAGCAGCAAATATGTGTTCGATTCAGCTCAGCTTTGTAAGATCGAATTCGGACATCTTTTGTCACATCCGGTGCTGTGAGCATCATGGGAAAGCCTAAAGGCAAGATGGCCACAGCCGCTCCTTCGCCGGCAGATCTTCTGCCGATGCCAGTACCAAAGGTGGTGAGGAAAGCACCGCCCCCACCTGCGGCTCCCGCTCCGCCAGCCACTGACCCATTTCCTCCCAGGGCACCTATGACAGGCAGCCAACAAGATCCTTTGGTGTTCCTAGACTAACGCAGTCAGATCGTTCAACCCCAACTATGTGCCTGCAATGGTTGGGCCTTTTGATGACATAAGACCTTAATAAAAGGTTATTAGCTGTGTCAAGGGCGCCTGGCGCTAAAACATGTGGGAAATGTGTCCTATTTCTGATTCATTTTACGGGCCCCAGGCTGACCGTAGCTGTCCCACCAACCAACATGGCCAATCCATGGCCAACAATCATCAAGTTTTTCAGATGCTGTCAGTCACCAACACCAATAAAGGACAATAATGTTTTTTAGCCACCTAATAGTGGTCAATTTGGTTTATCTACAGTCCTTGGAGGGACACGGTGAGGGCCCTCCAACCACCTAGCTATCATCCAAGGTGGCCTGGTGGCTTCATCGTTGGTCTGGAGCCAGAAAGGGGCTCCCGCAAGAACACTTCGGAAGTCCCGGCACCGAAAGTGAAACCGGATGCCAAGGCAAAGTCTAAGACGGGGCGGCGCCGGGTAACTGCGATGTTGAAGGGCCCTCTCAAGAAGGTCATTGTCGCTTGGTGAAACAAACCAGCTTGTCCAATCTATTTTTAAAAGAGAAAATGTATCAGACTATAGTAGAGGTTCTGGCTGCACTCATGGTCAGAAAACAAATAATATGTGAGAGGCATCACAAGCTAATAAACTAAACACCACAATGGAATGGCAAACAGGTGGCATAAGGGTGTGATTGGCTGATTTTCCATGTGGGTTTCAAAATTTTTCAGGTACTAATGGCTTATGCTGGGTTTTGCCAGATTCATGGGGTGTTTGATGATGAAGTATTTTACCGAATTCGGAAAGGCAGAGCGGGTTCCAGTTCCTAAGGGAAGCCCAAAACTTTCACCCCCGGCTTGCCCGATTCCGGCTAAGACTTGCCATTTGATGGATTGGCTGCAAGCGGCTGATCCCGTCTTCGGGGGCAAGCAGATCACGGAGAAGCTCGAAAGGCCGCAGATCTTTGACATGTTGGCCTTCATGACAGGATGGTGTCCTGAAGAAAACCCCATCTCGATGCTTGACAATGATTTACCGATCAATAAGGGTCTAATAAGGGAATAATAAGGGATTAATAAATACCTACTCAAAAGTGACTACAAACTTACTTAAGCCATTTTTAACCTAAGACCTGCTGCCTTCATTGTTCATTGAAGGCTTTCTCCTGAAGTTCAAGTCGTGGGGTAGGATGGCATGCTAGTTGTCCCAGAAAGCACTGCTGTTTTGACATGAACGTTTCCACCACGAGAATAGTTTTGGAATTCTTACTGCACGCCACGAAATGGGCACTGTTTTTAAATTCAAAACTGAAATGTCTGGGACCTGGGATATCTTGGGATCGCATTGGCGCGGTGTGACTTTGGCCCTGTGCTTTGCTATGGACAAGAAGCAACGGCCATGTATTAACCTGTTATCAATACCTGTTTTCTCCAATAATCAATAAATTCAAGCCCAGGAAAGTTCCGGAAGAGATGGAGGAACACGCACGGAATGAGTACAAACGTCGCGGGTCGCCAGCGGCTTCAACCCGCTGGGGACCCGAGGACATGAAAAGGTACTTGAGGTGGCAGATCAGCAGTGGGATGTCGATTGGCGGGTGCAGCCATAAACTGCCGCAAGCAACGGGCAACAAGCCAGCTCCGATGTGTCCACATGTGGTGGCATGGGAAAAGTCGGGTGGTGTACCGGGAGCGGTGGTGCGTGTTGCGCCTCCCCCCCCAGAGACGCAGCAGGGGCCGGACATCCCCACAGCAGGTTACCAAACAATTGTTGAAAAGAAGAAATGGCACCTGAGCCACCCCTCGTTCCCCAAGGTGAAAGTGTCCCTTACAGTCGAATCCAGCGAAAAGCCACTTCTCTACAAGGACGGCGATGATGAAGACGTGGTCTTCACGAAAGCTACTGGGCCACGATACGCCCAAAGCCTGTTTGAGGAGTTCATGGAGAAGGGCCGCAGCAAGAAACCCGGGGCTGTGGCTGAGTCACACGCCGTCCAGAAGTTTCTAAGCCATCTTTTAGCAAACTCTTTGTTTGAGGCAAACCAGAAAGTGGAAGAGAAAATGCCAAGATAACCATAACCGAAGAAAATCTCATGAAATCTACAAAGCATGGGTTCCTGACTGAGGTTGAGAGGTATGATCCCTGGAGAAGCTCATGCGCCAGAAATCCCTGCTGCCGAGGCGGGGCCCAGCCAATTCCTCACAGGTAAATCTCGAAGGGCTTATTAAGTGCTTATTAAGTGCTTATTAACTTATTAGCTTGTGAAGGGGCTTATCATTGCCAAGGGGTGGAGCTATGAGGAAGCGCAGCACATTTGGTTTTTAATCTATCACCCTGCAGCAATGATCCAACGGGTTTGCAAAGGATATATCCAATAACCGTAAACAACCACGAATTCACAATCATCAGTACAAAGAATGAAATCCACTGGGCCACTGGATTCTGATTTGAGGGACCTCGACAAGGACATGCATCAAGGGTTTATCGATCACATGTCTGGTAAACCAACGATGTTTCGCGAGGCTTTGAATTCCAAAAACAACCCAGAAGGGTTGCCTTTGGACCCCATGTTAATATGACAAGCTTGCGAACATGCAGGCTGAAAATGACGACTTCAGCGCCTTCGTCTCGGAATCTGAAGATGAGCAGGAGGACCCCCGGGAAAACCCTACAACGTCATGGCATTTGTTCAAACGCGCCCCATGCCACGATCGAACACATGGGGCGTATTGTCAAATTGTACAACATGATCAGATCTACCACGACATTGTTTTGCTGTTTGCATCCAGGTTTTCCTTTCATCTTGGGAATGGTTACCCGGTCAACATTCACAATCAAAAGTGTCCGAATCAAACAGTTGTTTTGTATTGTAGATAGGTAATAATTATTTAATAGCACCTTATTAACCCCCTATTTAGGGTTGACAGCCATCTGAAAGGATGGCGAAGAAGAAGCAGAAGAGGAAGCCGATGAAGAACTTGAGGAGAATCTGGAGCCCCCGGAGTGGGAACGCCTTCTGATCTACACTCCCACGAAAGGTGTTCCTGTGCTGATTGACCCAGTCAAAGAGGTGTATGTTACTTTGAAGAAGGGGGTCCCTGACTTCACCCTTAAGCCCATGGTCACCGGCGGGGAATTCACGGGCTACCTGCTACAGTCTAAGACTAGCCAGTATGGAGTTCAGCCCGTATGGGCCCATCAGCTCATGTCTTCAATGGCTGCAAAAAGCAAGCTGAAGCCAGCTTCGGCGAATGCTGAGATCATGGAACAGATCAACGCAGTGCGAGCTTTGAAACCCCCGACAGAAGCCCCCCAAAACAAGGAAACAGTACCTCAGAAGCGCTCCGCACCCTCCCCGAAAGCATCCCCACTCAAGGCTGCCAAGACTTGTGGCTTGGGGCATGGCTTGGTGGTCGCGTCACCGGAAGAGGTTCTGACCCCGAAGATTCTGCCAAGGGCTTCGGCTGCAGCCGAATCCGCACCTGAGAAGTCACCGCTGGAAGACAACTCCCAGGACCTGCCGCGTGTCTGTATAATATTGGAAATCAAATACATTTCATTACAAAGAAACGTTTGCTACTGATGACGGGGAATGTGTTGACAATCCTTTTAGTGGAGGGTTCCATACAATATATAAGATTCCCAAAAAACAACAAGACATCGAATTGTTGTGCCAGGTAACCCTAAGGCTTCCAACAATCTCCACTAGCACCACCAAAAAATCTTGCAATAATGGTTATTTTTTTGAGACTCAATCGACGGCTCATGGCATTTCGTGTCCAGGGCCACTTGCCCACCCTCTAGTGCGTGGGCCATGCAGGACGGAAACGGAAATGAAGAGGCCGAAAAGGAGGAGGCGCGGGACATGGAAGGAGATGTTGTGCAGAACCCTGTAATGACAAGTTCCACCAAGAACAACAAGTATTTTGTTGGTCAATTTTGTTGGGAATCCAAAACAATGAGATGTGATGTCAGGAACCGGAGGGGGCCCAACAATCTCCATTTATCTTAGCACCACAGAAGGGTGTAATAAGGGTGTAATAAGGGTGTAATAAGGGGGTAATAAGGGGGTAATAAGGGGGTAATAAGGGTGTAATAAGGGAATGAGATGTTGTGAAGGACCTTGTAATGACAAGTTCCACCCAGAACAAATATTTTGTTGGTGAATTTTGTCGGGAATCCAAAACAATGAGATGTTATGTCAGGAACCGGAGGGGGCCCAACAATCTCCATTTACCTTAGCACCACAGAAGGGTGTAATAAGGGTGTAATAAGGGTGTAATGAGGGTGTAATGAGGGTCAATGTTATCTTCAGAGTAATAACGATTGAAATTAAGTCCCGCAGAACAGCATTTTTATAGAGCCACCAACCAACCAGCAGGACGATAAGAACGCCGACGACCAGGAGCAGGGTGAGGCCCGGGACATGGCTAGAATAGTGAAACTTCGTACTCGGCCTTCTCCCCATGTTGCTTAATTCAACATTCTTATTTCCAACCAAAGCATATTTCCTCACGACCCAAATAAGAGGGATTGTTGGCATATTTTTTGGGGCACAATGTTGTGGAATCGAAAATTAAATGAATGACATGTTTTTAAAGGGAACCATACGTCTTCCAAAAATTGCCAGGGCACCAACAAAAACACTAATAAGAGGCTAATAAGCTTCTAATAGTTCATAAGGGTTCATTTTATGATTGAAATAGCCCCAAAGAAAAGTGTCCATAGCGCCACCAGCGAGCGCAGGATCAGCCAGATGAGGATGATGATGATGACAAAGAGCAGGAGGAGAAGCAAGACCAGGAGTGAGTCAATCCGTCATCGTCCCCCGTACTCATGTGATGCATGCACTAGCAACTGGGACGTGATTTCTTAAATACCCCAACTGCACGTTTCTGTGATGAATCTTTTACTTGTATATATTCAAAGTAGGTGGGGACGGGACATGAAGGATGTTTTCACAAGTTGCGCGGAGTGCGCTGAGTGAATTGTGAAAACCCGGCTGAAATCTGCGCTACGAGTAGGCGCTGTCTTTTTGGCAACCTTGAATCATTCAAAAACACCATCTGCCCCGAAATTCAAAACAACATTGGGATTGAAATTTGGAAATCCAGGGACATATCTCGAACAATTGAAGGGCAGATGGATGTGTTCGCAAGGTGTGGAATGCGGACTGCGTCAGCCGTGCACAGGACCTGGTTGAAATCTAATTCGCACGACGAGGAAGCGATGTCTTCCAACAGCCATGTCTGATGTTTTCAGATTTCACCACTCATTTTGAACCATTGGAAAGCTGTGGGGTCCTGGAGAGCATAGTGAGGCTATGTGAGGCTTTTGACCTAGGAAGATCGAATTAATTTTTAGTTTGCAAAGAGTGGGTGAAACACAGCGTTTGACGCAAGCTGGTCAACATCTTCTGCGGATCGCACAGAACTGCTACAGCAAACATTGCCTCTGTTGACCTTTATGGCAGCGAAAGGTAACACACTCTCCCCAGCAAATAAGATCAAATAAGTGGTTATTAACCAGTTAATATCAGTTAATGTTGTTGTAATGGGGCTATCGAAAACCCATTTAAGCCAGGATTTTATCTCTGTTATTCAATCCACTCCTCTTTACTTTGGGCATTCCGAAGTTACAAATGGCCGTGTTTTAGGTCAAGCCACTCAACCCAGGCGCTGATGCTCCAAGTTGCTGACACTGGTATTTACCCAAGCTCCCACACTGCCTAGTGGCTCAGGTCAAGAAGTCTACCCACTGGGGCAGCTTACAGGAGACATCGGTGTTCAGGACAGGGTTTTATGGGTGGCTGGTGTCTGGTGCTGGATTTTTCAGCCAAAAGCGGGTGGCACTCGCAAAATGGAGCCGCAACGCTCCCGAAACATCCCAAAACGGAATTGTTCATGTAATATTTTTTCGAAAAACAGTTACTAGGCTTTCTAGGCCAACAATTGAATTGAGCCTGTTCTGTATCAAATCACCCGATGATCCGAAACTACAATGCCGCAAGGACAGCAATTTCTGGCCAGGAAAGCAAGGCTTTCTTTGTCGGGGGCCAATTGTTGGGATCGGGTTCAGGCGTTGTTTGTGCTTCCCAATAAAAAGGTGGATTTGATGGAATTAGCGGACGAAAATAGGCCCCCTTTCAAAGAACCGTTTCAACAATGCCTATTCAGGAGTTAATAAGCTTTTCGTGTATGTTAAGGAGTTAATAAGCCTTTCATGGGTTCGATTTCAATATAAACAAAGCATTGCCATTAAAACTCTTCCGTGGAGCATTTGAACAGGATTTGTTAAGGGAAGAATTCAATAGCTGCCTATCCACAGGGGGTCTGCCAGCTAATAGCTGGTTAATAAACGTTTATTACACTCTAAGATAGTTACTGTTGGTGGTGGCATGCAGTGAAATGTCGCCGCCTCAAGCTCATTTTCGATCTTGAAAGTTGACCTGTTGAGAAGTGGCCTTTCTGCGCTTCTGCTGCTCGGTTGCAAAAGCGCTAGCTTCAAAAGAAAACGGATTTTTTGATCACAGTGAATGTGTACCTAGTTTGTCCCCGGGAGTCCATTTGGTGGATTTGGTAGGGACTTCAATATTCAGTGAACACGTTCTGCTCATGGAACCATGGTTGACCCCAAAGAATAAGTATCTATTAGGGAGCTATTAACATGTTCTGTTTTCTTGCAGGGCACCAGGTTCACCTTTGCCATGAAAAAGCTGTTGGTATCTGAGGTGGGGCGGACCAATGGCACCGAAACGAAAGAAAATTGACTCATTCACCGATACTTGGCACGGACTGCGTGGTGGGCATCCCATGACCAGAAGCCTCGGTCCATGGCAATCTGCTATCTAATTGGATTTCTTATATAACATTGAACATACAAAATTTTACTCTTGACACATTCAAAACCTAATTGATTTTATGGATCCACCTTTCTGGGGTCTAACATGACCCCAAAAGAGGCCAGAAAGATTGTTGATTGGGATATTGTGTCGGCAGGGATGGTGAGCAACTCGTGAGGGAATCAGAAATCCAATCACAAATTAGGGGCTTCTACGTTTTTGGGAAAGTTTTGGACTTGTGTGTAAGGGTACCCAAGCCCACCGTCAATTTGCGGCAACTCAGAACGATGAGTGGAAAGCATGGCTGAATTCAGCTGATCCAGAATTTCTTGGTCCATCTCAGACGCAGAACCTGTCTCGACAAGACTTGGCCCTTCTCGTTGCTTTTTCGTTCGGGTGGCCACCGTACGCGGAGGTCCCCAAGCTGCTAGACTGAATCAGATTGCACAAATCTTGAAATTGTGATTTCGGATTGCCCTTTTGTAGACTTAGGGGAAGTGATCTCATACCGCAGCCAATGAGATTGGGGCCATAATATTAACTTGGCAATTTGTGCATACACATTGCAATTTTGATAGCGGCGTGACGGACAGCCAGCCACTTGAGCGACACGAGGAACGCAACCACGCACGTCGCACTGCTGAAAGAGTCCAAGAAGGAGTATGCCAACAGAGGAAAGCCAGCGCAGCATACGAAATGGGATCCTTGTGAGATCATCAGGTATATGAAATGGAGGCTTTCAGTAGCTTCTGCGGGTGATGATTTGGGTGCTATGGCTACCCAATTGCCTGAAGGCACAGCGGGTCCCGCACGTTTGCCCCAAGAAGTCATTGACTTTGAATCGAAGGACAAAGGACGACTTTTGACTGATGATTCAAAAAAACATGAAAAACCCCAGTCATCCGCATGGAAGCCAAGGAAAGCACCATACCCCACAAAGGATGTGGCAAAAATCCCCGACAAATTTCCGTCCACTGGCTACGAGTTAACATTCCAAGCCAGCTCCATTCGCCCTTGGGTGTTGCAACACCCGGATTACCAATTCGCATTCCAGATGCTCCCTGATGAGTACATTCTCTACCAAGATGAGAGAGGTGAAGATGTTATTATTGGAAACAAATTAGGTCCAATCTATTGCGCTGACTTGCTGCGGTTGGAAGCATCTGGCTTCCGCGTGCGGAAGGCCGAAGCTCTGGTCCGGGAGGGGCGGAGGGCAGCTCATGTGAATGGGAACCACTAACCGTGGTCGATGGTGAGTGATCCGGACTAATCCTTCCTAACCAAGAAATAAAGGGTTATTAAGGTGCTATTATGTGCTATTAGCCACCAACACCACTTGAGGGTTTGGTCAGCTATACAGCGGAGCCACGAAGAAACACGGCCAACAGCGACACTGCCTTGATATACGCCCTTCAAAACCTTTGTTAGTGGCCTTCCCCGAACCGATTGGTGCAGTAATACTATGCTAATAGCATGCTATTTCTAAGTGGACCGTTTGGAATGTGCTTTAACGGTTCCCATGAGCCCCTGCCGTTCTCCAATCTGGGAAACATGTTGGGGCTGCCAATTATTATGATATTATATGGATTCGGCATAATATGCTTTAAAGGGGTTTGGATAGTCCCTTATTAGGCCCTTATTAGACCCTTATTAGCCCCTTATTGGACCCTTGTTGGCAGCCAAGCCCACGCTAGGGTCAGCCAGACAGCGATAACAATACGAATTTGGACGAGGTTGACGTGCTGGTGCCGGAAGGACTGCCAATCTGTCACCATGGGGATTCAAATCAGATCAACCGATTTACAGTCGTACACAAACACTAAGAAGAATGGGATATGGTATGGGGTTCTTTGGAGTGTTGCTTTGGGGCTGCAGACTTTGAATGCATTGCTGACAAGGGAAGCCCACCTGCTTTTCCACCTATTTTTGATTTTGGCATAGAGTTCTGGTCATACATCGTTTGTTTTCTAGAACATTTTTGTTTTCGACGGGAGAAGCCGGTCAAATTTCCAACCCCCTTGGGAAACCGCTTCCAGGAGCCGCCAAGCCATCGAAAAAGCGCAAAGTGTAATGCTACGGCAGGACTCGGATTTCATATGCCGCGGGTGGTCTTTTAAGGTTTGGGCGCATGGCGGTTCTGGTATTCCCCACAATAAGATGTTATTAGGATGTTAATAAGGGTTAAAGTTTGGGGTACCATTCTGGATGGAGGGTCGCTTTTTGTCTATGTAGCAGAAAGGCGGAACGCAAACCCCAAAAGAAAGAATCATAATCATAATGAGGTGTTGCTGGGATGCTGTTAAGGAGCAAAATTGGGGTAACATTCTTGATGATTTTTTGATTTTGGGGTTTGGGGTACCTTTCAGGATGAATCGGAGGGAACCCCGAAATCATTCCTTAATAATGTGTTACTAAGGCATTGTCAAGGGGCAACCTTTGGGGTACCATACTGGATCCCACCAGTGAATCCACCCAGTTTGTTGGCCCAAGCAGAGCACAATAGTAGTACAGGAGTGGAATCGTCAGGCTGTCAGGGTAAGCATGGCTGCCATTGTCGTTTTCGCCTTGGGTGCTCTGACCATGGGGTTAGCCATGTTTGTTGGTATCGTCATGGAAGACCTGATGATTACCATGGCAGTGGTGGTAGTGTTCACCTCTACTACCATATGTTTCTCTTTGATGTCGGATGCCGGTGCCCAGCCTTCTCGCAGTGATGCGGAAGTGCAATGTTCCATGGGTCATGAACCCTTTGCCGACCAAGCCATCTATCTCGCCCCGAATAGTGTGCGCTGGCACAGGGTCAAGATGTGCAGACATCTCAAAGCTGCAGGTAAGATCAACACCTTGACTCCATGCAAAACCTGCTGTGGGACCGAATCCGTGACCGGGTGACCAGAAGGATTATGAACATGATCCTTGGCGTTCACAAAACCATCAAACTGGACATGTATCTCTTTCTTGGCCAATCTGAGCCACAATGAATAGACTGTTCACCCAGCGTCAGGTGAAGAAAAAGTTCGGGTGCAGGTCAGTTTGTCCACCAAAACGTGCTGTTTCACCCACTGCTTTTCAAATATCAGCTTGGGGGGCTCTTAATACCAATACAAATAGCAACACAAATTATGGTTTTGTTAGCCTCTTGCCTTCTTGGTGGGTTGTTGCTTGATTCGCTGGACCTGCCCCCTGCCGGAATATTTGTCTGCGGCCCTCCCTGGAGAAATAAACTAAGAGTATACTTGCTAATAGCACCTTAATAACCTCTTATTGGTAGGGATGACTTTTGGGGCCCACGCCAGGAAAATTGAAGACAAAGCCCGGGATCGCGATTCATGAAGATAAGTCGGAATCTGGTTGGGTCTGCCAATGGCTAGACTCTTGATACCCCCAGCGTTTTGAATGGTAAATTTTGGGTAGCTCAATGCTTGGTACACATGTCAGACCCCCGGATTCTGGCTTGCCATCGGCATGTGTGCGTGCCCAGTGCCGCACAGTGAACACGCCACAGCGTTTACGTACTGACTACGATCCAGTGGAAGATCCTTCTGTCCCATATTCAGGTATCTAAAAATGATGGAAAAATAATGACTATTCGAAGTATCTTCCTTCCTTGCCATTTTGCAAATTTACTGTGAATGAACTTTGCTCCGTACAAAAAGAGATGCGCCGGGGTGCACCTTGAATACCTTAAACCCACCAACAATGAGTGCTCACATCCTTAAAACAAGGTTTCACCACGGTTTTATTTGGCTTAATACACCCTTAATAAGCAATTGTTATCTATTATTGCTATGCCCGGTGATGGTGATCTGATGATTGCAAGGCGCAACAGTTTTCCATCTAGGGACACATTCAGTTTTAATATATTCCATCGTCACAGATGGGTTGCAAGCGGTATCCAAATTTCAAAGCCAATGGAATCAGTATCGGTTATCCTGGATCCAGAAGGGGCCCCGGCTAGATCTGCGTGAAATCAGTTGATTTTGAATGGGATCGCTAAGGTCATGATCAGAGCTTTGAACCACATCCTCTTTTCTATGACCTCCCACACCTTTGACAAGTGGTGTCCGTCGTTGCCCCTGACACTGGATTCCGTCTGGGAAGCGAAGGTTGATGTGAACGCGCTCCCTCTAATACGATGTGTGTCTTTATTTGCAGGAGATGCACATAGCATGAAATGTAAAGGCATATTGGGGCTTCCGGGGTAATGGTTCCATCTCAGATTTCAAATCAGCTTCACTTGCTACTGGCCTCTTTTTAGAAGTTTATTATGGGGATCACTATTTCCGTGAACTGAACCTTCATTTCCCTATTATGTCTTCATTGTTTGCCTATTATTTCCATTGTTTCCCTATTACGGACCCCTATTATTTCCCTATACTTGTACTTGTTATTTCCCTATTATTTCCTTATTATTGCCCTATTATTATTTCCCTATTTTTGTACCTATTCACTTTTTATTTTCATTTTGTGTCCCTATGAATCACCTTATTATTTCCATATTGCTTCTCCATTGTTTCCCGATTGTTTTCCTGATTTCCGTATTGATTCCCTACTATCCCCCTCCTATTTCAAAATTGTTCCCTTATTTCTCCCCCATTATTGCCTTAATATGTCCCTATTAATCCCTTATTATTGCCCTATTATTTCACTGTTGCTGTACCTGCTATTCACATTTTATTTCCATATGTCCGGCCCTATTATTCACCTGTTATTTCCATATTACTTCTCCATTGTTTCCCTATTGTGTTCCTATTGTTTCCCTACTATTCCCCTACTATTTGCCTATTATTCCCTCATTGCACCCCTGTTATTACCCTATTATTTCCCTATGAGTACCTTATTATTATCCCTATGAATCAACATTTATTTCCATATTACTTCTCCATTTTTCCCCATTGTTTTCCTATTATTTCCCTATTGACTCACTATTTTCCGAAACTATTGCCCTATTATTCCCTTATTACTTCTTTATTAGTGCATTATTACTTCCTTCTTGTGTCCCTATTATTTCCTTATCTTTGTCCCTATTTCCGTATTAAAATTTCTCCAACTTTGATTTCCGGCCCTCTAGACCTAAGGTAGTTGACGAAGAGTCATCCCAGAATAAAGGCTTGAATTTCTTGGCAGAAGTAGCCCATATTCGAATGGTCTCTCAACCTGACTTCGCACACCAGAAATGGAATGCATTTAAAAGGACCATGAGATGGGCAGGTCTCAACGTTGCGCTCATGAAACTTACAATCTTATGCGCCTGAGCTTGGACCCGACAGATTTTCTCAATTTTGTAGGTACACGAAAGCTCGTCCTTTGACAGCTGTACTCTGATGTAGGTGCCTCTTGTTTAAGTTGCTGAAGTAGTTTCAGCAATACCAAAGAACAGGCAGAAGCAAACATGTGCAATTTGGTGCGTTTTTTTTTTTGCAACGGAGGTAATTTCGCACATGGGAGCTACCTCACTGGGGAGAAGGGGCTAAAGCGGAGAGAGCTTTTCACAGAGTTTCTCTCGAAGCAATCCCGGGACTTTTTTGACGAGCTCGCGGAAGCGGTCCAGTTCGACCGAGACGATGACAAAACTGATGCTGATAGTGCAAAATTTTCAGCCCTAGATTTCCTGTCGGCAGGTAGCATCCGCAAACGTGGTGTGTATGTCAAGAACAAAGGGTGGTTTAAGCTTCATGCTGCCGTCAGAGCACTGGTGTACGATTGGACCATTATTCAACACGCCCTTGCCAGTATGGAGGTGCTTGGGATCTGACATAAGAGGCAGTTATTTTGCGTTATTTGGGAGCCGGCTTTTAGACAACGCCAACGGACCAAATTATGGCATAGGGATCCTAATTATTGGCACAACTAAAAGTATCTAGAAATGATCCTCCCAGTTTGTCAGTTTGTTGTTTGGAACCGCCATGCATCAACCATTGCTGTAAAAAATCGTTTATTCTTGCGAGGTCATTCGGGTACTTTTGAAAACCGTGTCATAGAATTGAATCCCATTAATTCATTGGATGTTCAGGAGCCAATAAAGCCTTATTAACCCACTAATAAGGAGATTGGTCCTTATGAGCCCTCTTCTGAGGCTTCTGAGATTGATCAGGACGATGGTGAAGAGGAAGAAACGGCCATGGCCGGGGATGAGCAAGTGAAAACAAAATCCGACCTTTACAAAAAATACGGTGGCAAAGGCCCTACCGCTATGGCGTATCATTTTGCACAGGATGAGCATTTACAGATTCAAGCCATATTGATCACCAGCTTGACTCAACCTGTAGAAAATGAGTACGCAAAGGATTTGAAACAAATGACTTTGGGGCCTGAGGCCCAAGGCATCTGGAACGCTCAGCGGGCACAGGGGACAAATCACTGGAAGCACACAATTGGAGAGATCTTGGATATCTTGCATTCCCCAAAGATTTACCAGCGGCTTCGTTTTACACTGCCCACCGAATCTTCTTTTGCTGAGCGTGGCCCCCCTGATTTACTGCAGGAGGAACGGGATGTTCTTCACATGATGTGGCAGCTTGGTTTGGAAATGTGCGCGCAATACACCTGCACGCATTGCATGTTTGGGCTCACGTTCCCACACTGCTTTTCAGTGTTTCTGCTACCGGACGACGCTGAACGAACTGCAGCTGTCAAGGAGATTCAAAAAAGTTGTTGAGGCTGTGCTGCTGGCCCACGAGAAGATCAAAGGTGGCAAAGGAAATCCAGCGCTTGAAGACTGTTTCAGAGACTTGGGCTGGCCCTTGACAGAGCTCAGTCTGGATATGGTAGCTTTGCTTGTGCAGTCCAACTTTGATCCCTCATGTCCAGCCTCCATACGTTTGGCAGAGCTAGTGTTCCAGGGCTCTAGCAGCACAAAGGATGTCATGGAAGCTGTATTTGCCCATCTACGCGACATCTCATACAAAAGCCAAAAAAGTCAGCGAATGTCAAACGATTCGAAATGGTTCTACTGTACTACGGCCACTAGTCCAATGACTGGTGGACATGATCGGTTTCTTCCTTCGCAGGAAGATTTGGCCCGCTACATTGAATCGCCTGCCTTTCGGCAAGGTGTAGCTTTGAGGGCCAAACACATCTATGATATGCGCTCAACACTGCTCCCGGGTTCGGCCAAATTTGACGCAGACAATATAGCCAAAACAAAATGGCGTCCCGCAGGACCCCTTTCGCACCAGCGGTCTGCAGCAGCCGGGGCGGTTCTGGTTGAATTGGCGAAGTCTGAATTCAAAAGCATTGGTGATACTTGGGCAGGTTTCTCGTTCAACATTGATTATTGTCACCAAAATAATGGGCTAATAAGCCCACAATAATAGGTAAATAAGCCCATAATTGCTGCCCTGGGGGATGGTAGTCATCTTCACAGCAGGAGCACTTCCAAATTTCATTGGGTTCAATTTCCTTACCGTGGCCGCTGCGGCAGCACCTTAAATGTTTACAGTTTACAACCCAAACACAGGATCCTATATTGCAACAGACCTTTGATATGAATTTAGTGTGGCCAATTCATTTCATATTTCCGGGATTTCAGCACTGCCAGATGATCGTTTTGGTAGAAAGTGATTGGGGGGGGGTTATGTCAGGCTGTCTCTTCACCCCAAGAGAGTTCTACAAGCACAAGCGGTCCAACCAGTATTTCCTTGCGTTGGGGTTCCGAAAGTGGGTTACATGGGCACTGCCAGCTGCTGCGGAGGAAGTGAATGGGCAAGATCCTTGCTTGAAATCACTGGGGTTGAATAATTGAACGGTAATCCCGATGAATATTAACGGGTTGAATGGTATTGGGCTTTGGGTTGGACAGTTACCATTGGCTTGTCCACTTTCAGTATCAGATCAACATTGCAGTACAGAAAATGATCCAAACTCACTAAGCTATAGCACACTATTAGACCCTTATTAAGGTGGTATTAGTGCCGTCCTGATTTCCAGGCATATCTACACCTCAAAACTTTGGCTGACGGATTTGCCGGCCCAGTGCCCTTGATCAACGTTCACATCTCTGATTCTTCCTGCGAATACCAGAACATATTGGTTGAGCTGACGTCCCCGGGAGCATTACCACCTGGTTTGAGAACAAGCGGGGCAGCATACAGAGTTGTCGATCCTGTTGGTCGTCCACTTCTGAATGCCGCAGTGAGTTATGGG
Source organism: Cladocopium goreaui (assembly GCA_947184155.2). Taxonomy (NCBI): domain Eukaryota; class Dinophyceae; order Suessiales; family Symbiodiniaceae; genus Cladocopium; species Cladocopium goreaui. The sequence goes on from CAMXCT020006517.1 coordinate 366,337, forward strand.
ACTTTCCTATACCTTGAGCAAATCAAATCAATTTTGGGGTCTCTACCAGATGTGCCTCACATGCAACCAGGGACAGGCTCCGGCAAGAACGGCCGGTTCGTTAAGGTTGACTTTGCAATTCACTTGACCAAGTACATTTTCCCGGAAGCCTCACCGGAAGAGGTTTTGGTCATGGTCAAGCGAATGTGTTTTTCCGGGACCCCAGGAGATGAAGTTGACGATTCCATTTTGGACTACCTTGATGCTTTAGATTCCGAAAATCAGGAAGCCTTCGCAGACATGAAGCGCATGGCAAAAGAAGCACGGGAGAATAAAGAGACTTTCGACATGACCAAAGTCAGGGAAAAGCTCGGCCTTGGCCCCAAGTCACGGGATGAGGATCCGGCGCCGGAACCAGCACGAGAGGCTGCGCAAGACAAAAAACGCCCGGAACGGGCCGCATCAGTGGAGCGACCTTCGGGCTCTAGAGGGCCAAAACGTGCCAAGGTGACTCCTCCGCAATTCCGAGATTTATTTACGCCGGACATGCAAGCCAAAATGTTCTTCTACCATGACCGAGACAAGCAGAACGTCAGAGTGTCTTACCCTGGCAGAACCTTGGTCCGAAAGGTTGGTATTAGGCCCTTATTAGCCCCTTATATGAGGCCCTTATTAAGACTTCAACAACATGGGGATCGGCATATGCTTAAAAAATGTTTGGATAGCCCATTATTGGGCCCTTATTAGTCCCTTTTTTCTTATTGATGCTTCATTACAATGAACATCATCAGCGTCCAAAACACATGGCCAACGATACATGAACGCAGGCTTGCCTCAATGGATTCCTCGTTTACCAGGGCATAATGTGCTTTAAAAGGGCCCAACAAGTCCCATGTTGGGCCCTTTATTAGGCCCTTATTAGGCCCTTATTAGGCCCTTATTAGCCCTTATTAGCCCCTTATGGGACCCTTATCAGACCCTTAGTAGGCCCTTATTAGACCGTTATTAGGCCTCATGTGTCCCTTATGCGTCCTTTATGAATCACTTACTCCCCAACAGGGTAAGCTAATGTGGTCTTCAGCCCAGAATAGCTCCGGTGTGCACTGGTGCAGGTGCCGGGTCAGGTTCAACGAGGTCCCGGAGAAGGTTCCGAAGGTTCCGGAGAAGGTCTGGGAGGCTTTGGTGCAGAGCCAGGTCACGTTCAACAGCAACAGGGTTCCGGAGAAGGTTCGTGAGAAGGTCTGGGAGGCTTTGGTGCAGAGGCAGGTCAGGTTCAACAGGGGTTCCAGAAGCTTTGGTGCACAGCCACGTCAGGTTCAACAGGGTTCCGGAGAAGGTTCCGGAGAAGAGCCAAGTCAGGTACAACAGAGTTCCGGAGAAGGTTCCGGAGAAGGTCACAGGAGGCTTTGGTGCAGAGCCAGGTCAGGTTCAACCGGGTTCCGGAGAAGGTTCCGGAGAAGGTCTGGAAGGCTTTGGTGCAGAGCCAGGTCAGGTTCAACAGGATTTGCGGCCATTTAACTCACGGCTCACGGAAACCCAGCTGAGGTGTTTCCAGCGCTTGGCTTCGCAGCACGCTTCAGAAAGATTTGTAAAAATAAAACGTTGCGGCTGTTGGGGATACCACCGAAGCTTATTTTTTTCTTGTTGATGCTTTATTGCAATGAACCTCATCAGCGTCCAAAACACATGGTCAACTATACATGAACGCAGGCTTGCCTCAATGGATTCCTCGTTTACCAGGGCATAATGTGCTTTAAAAGGGCCTAACAAGTCCCATGTTGGGCCCTTTATTAGGCCCTTATTAGCCCCTTATTAGCTGCTTATGGGACCCTTATCAGACCCTTAGTAGGCCCTTATTAGACCCTTATTAGGCCTCATGTGTCCCTTATGCGTCCTTTATGAATCACTTACTCCCCAACAGGGTAAGCTAATGTGGTCTTCAGCCCAGAATAGCTCCGGTGTGCACTGGTGCAGGTGCCGGGTCAGGTTCAACGAGGTCCCGGAGAAGGTTCCGAAGGTTCCGGAGAAGGTCTGGGAGGCTTTGGTGCAGAGCCAGGTCACGTTCAACAGCAACAGGGTTCCGGAGAAGGTTCCTGAGAAGGTCTGGGAGGCTTTGGTGCAGAGGCAGGTCAGGTTCAACAGGGGTTCCAGAAGCTTTAGTGCACAGCCACGTCAGGTTCAACAGGGTTCCGGAGAAGGTTCCGGAGAAGAGCCAAGTCAGGTTCAACAGAGTTCCGGAAAAGGTTCCGGAGAAGGTCACAGGAGGCTTTGGTGCAGAGCCAGGTCAGGTTCAACCGGGTTCCGGAGAAGGTTCCGGAGAAGGTCTGGAAGGCTTTGGTGCAGAGCCAGGTCAAGTTCAACAGGATTTGCGGCCATTTAACTCACGGCTCACGGAAACCCAGCTGAGGTGTTTCCAGCGCCTGGCTTCGCAGCACGCTTCAGAAAGATTTGTAAAAATAAAACGTTGCGGCTGTTGGGGATACCACCGAAGCTGGGCCCTTATTAGACCCTTATTAGCCCCTTATTGGACCCTTATCAGACCCTTATTGGTCCCTTATTAGACCTTTATTAGACCCTTATTAGGTCCTCATGTGTCCCTTATGTGTCCTTTATTACCTTCTGATTTATGAGCTGCATCCGCCGCTGGCTCAGGCGGAGGGGGCCTCAATGCTGATAGCTGTTCCCGCAAGTGGGGTGGGAAAAGGGGTGCCCCATCGGAGATGGACGCCCTCGTGATTGTCGTCCGGTGGGCCTATTGTCGCTGGAATCTTGTCAACAAGCCTCAACAAGTGAAGCCGCACCTTGACGAAATGGAACACTATGCTCATGATCTAACCGACCAAAGACGAAGAAAATATGATTAATAAATTGCTAGTAGCTTCTTATTAGCACCTTGTTTGTTTTTTTGTGGATGACGTTTAAACCTTCAAGGTTTCCATGTATGGTATCGATTCTATTGCTGGCAGAGCGATTGGTGATGTTCAAGACACTGATCAACACATCCTGTTTTGATGGGGGTATTTGATATTCGGGCCCCAGGTTTCTAGAGAAGACGCGCTCTGCAGAACTGATCCCATAATGTCTTTGGCCGGAGTCCCTGGCCTTCGCAAAACAAGGCCAGCAGACGCGGATATTCAGAACTTCATTGCGCAGCTTGAGTGACGAAAGCTGTCCCACGGTTTCCCGCAAGAGCGGGACAGAATCTCCAGGAGGAACAAGCAATTCAAATTTTGGATCAAAACATGATTTTCAGTGAGGGTCTATTACTATGCAGCCTGCCTAAAGAGTACACCCTGAGTGCAACCTCTCCCAAAATGTGGAACAGAACCTGGGATGGATCTAATTCAGGGGATGGCATATGGTAATTCATCAGCTTTGAGTTGTCCTCTAAGAGGCTTCTTTGGCAAGTTCAGGCCATGCACATGTTCCCTGCAAGATCAGAGTACCGTCTCCAAGAGAAGCAAATAGTTCAACTACATTATAATGCTCAACGGTCATAAAGCGAGCATAGAATGCTTTTAAACTGTTTGTTGGTGACAGCTGGTTTTCTGGGAGAAGTTTCACCTACATTTCTGAGTGGTCCTCTAAGAGGCTTCTCAGGCCAATATCCGAATTTGATCAGATTCAGAGGAACAATCACACAATTTCCCCAAAAAAAGGGGAAAACTGGCACTCTGAAAAGGTTAATAACCGGTTAATAACAAGGTAATAAGGGTCACCCCCAACACTTTTATGGGTCATAGCTACTGCCTTAATAACAGGTAATTTAGTTCTATCACCGACACTGATTTTGTGGGTTGTAGCTCCTGCTCCACAGGCAAGACTTGGGAATGCCACCCTCAATGATAGTTTAACAATTTTCATGGCCCCAACAATGTATTTTGGTGTTATAGGCATAGGTGGGACGGCAAACCTTAACAACAGATTAATAAGGTTCATCCCCAACACTGATTTTTTGGGTTCTAGCTGCTGCTTCACAGGCAAAACTGGGAAGGCAAACCTTAATAACAGGTTAAAACCCTCTAGTGCCAACATTGTTTTTCTGGATTTTGCTCCACAAGCAAGACTGGGAAGGCAAACCTTAATAACAGGTTAATACCTTCTAGTGCCAACATTGGGAAGGCAAAGCTTAATAACAGGTCAATACCCACCTTAACCCATATAGATCCAAGGGGGTGAAATGGTTAATAGGTGCTTAATATGGGGCTAATGGTATGAACAATATCATTATAAACAAACATGAAAACTGTTCAAAAACATTTCAAAAACAATGAAAAAAATGAAAAAATAATAAAGGTTTGGCTCGAGGACTTCGACCTTGGCCCGAGGACTTCGACCCAAAAACGGGGAAGCACAACGGGGAGACACAACGGGGAGACACAACGGGGAGACACAACGGGAAAATGATGCAAAATGAAAAATGTCACTTTTATAATTTTTATACTTTTTAAAAACTGATTTCTATCCATAAATTATGTCCACAACCGGTTTTAAAACACCCAGTGGGTCATTTTCAAGGTATTGCCATGAAATTTTGAAAGTTTTTTTTTCATTTTTTTTGGTCAAAATATGTTGAAAAAACTGATTTCTATCCATAAATTATGTCCACAACCGGTTTTAAAACACCCAGTGGGTCATTTTCAAGGTATTGCCATGAAATTTTGTTTTTTTTTTCAATTTTTTTTGGTCAAAATATGTTGAAAAAAACTGATTTCTATCCATAAATTATGTCCACAACCGGTTTTATAACACCCAGTGGGTCATTTTCAAGGTATTGCCATGAAATTTTGAAAGTTTTTTTTTCATTTTTTTTTGTCAAAATATGTTGAAAAAACTGATTTCTATCCATAAATTATGTCCACAACCGGTTTTAAAACACCCAGTGGGTCATTTTCAAGGTATTGCCATGAAATTTTGAAAGTTTTTTTTTCATTTTTTTGGTCAAAATATGTTGAAAAAAACTGATTTCTATCCATAAATTATGTCCACAACCGGTTTTATAACACCCAGTGGGTCATTTTCAAGGTATTGCAATGAAATTTTGAAAGTTTTTTTTTTCAATTTTTTTTGGTCCAAATATGTTGAAAAAAACTGATTTCTATCCATAAATTATGTCCACAACCGGTTTTAAAAAACGCTGCTCCACAGGCAGCACTTGGAAGCCAAACCTTAATAACAGGTTAATACCCTTTAGCACCAACCTTGGTTTTTGGGACTATAGACGCTGCTCCACAGGCAAGACTGGGAAGGCAAACCTTAATAACAGGTTAATAAGGTTCATGACCCCAACACACTTTTTTTGATGGAAAAATATGTCGTCACAGGCAACAGGGAAAAGGCAAACCTTAATAACAGGTTAATAAGGTTCATGACCCCAACGCACTTTTTTTGATGGAAAAATATGCCGTCACAGGCAACAGGGAAAAGGCAAACCTTAATAACAGGCTAATAATTTTTCATGATCTGAGGGGGGTAGTTCTGCAGGGGGTAGCTTGGATTTCTATGAATATATAAACTATATAATATATAAACTATATAATATATAAACTATATAATATATATAATATATATTATATTATATATATATATTATATTTATTATTTTATTATGTATATATTATATATATATATATTATTTTATATATCATATATGTTATATATATTATATACATTATATTATATTATATTATATTATATTATGTTATATTATACATATATATATATATTATAGTATTATATTAGAATATACACAGTTTACATAGGTATATATGTATACATTCTATATACATACATGTAAGTGAGGGATTTCCCACTGCCAGATTGCAGGAGGGTATTGGGTCATCCAAATTCCGGGTAGATCATCGGATCGAAGCATAGCCTAGCTGCCTAGCTCTTGGGTGGTGGGAATTTATGGTGATTTAATGGTGATTTAATAGTAATTTTATGGAAGATATGGAAGTTATGGTAATTTTAGGCTGATTTTTCATGGAATTTATGGTAATTTTCAGATGTTGAATGGTGATTTCATGGACGTCTGTTTCGATTTCATGGGATTTCATGGTGATTTAATGTAACCAACCAAAAGGATCATACTGGTTGATGATTAGTTCGGAGATTAGATTATCCAGTATCTCAGGGATTATCACAGTCCAATTGGTAATCAGCCAAGTTAGTTGGCTTGTAACTTGGTTTTTCTAGGCTTATGGAGGATATAACTATAGGATACTATAGGTAGTGGAGGTCATAAACCAACAAATATAACGTTTGGGGGGCCCTGTATAGCCTCTATAGACGAGACAAGGTTCACTGCACACTGCTCCGCCATGTTTCATGATTTCCGTCACGAGGCTAGTGCGCCGCCGTTCATCTTGGCCCTTTTTCTTCTCTCCAATGTGGAAAGCTCAGGAAACGGTCGTTGTCAACAGCGCGGTCAACGGTTTTCATGGCTTTGGTGAGGTTGAATTTCTAGAATTGTTTTTGGCCCCAAGATAGCTAAGTTGGTTTATGACTACAATAACTATCGAACTAGTTAGATGGGGTTATAATTAGACCAACAAACATAGCGTTTGGGGCACCCACTATGTAGCATTTTTCGGGATGGTAAAGCAATTTCAGCCAAAAGTGGGTCGGCATCTAGCCATGATTTGGTTAATGTTTGATCACGAATGGCATTCTGAAAAAGGGATTGATTGTTGAGGGCTATCCAAGGTAAAGAGTGGGAGAAAACCATGCAAAACGGGAGAGCAACCTACTGTACTTTGGTTAGATTTGTTTCAATTGGTACCACATTGCGGGTGAAACTCCTATTTGTTGGTGATAAAACTGACATTGTTCAGGCACCACATTTTGCTGAGTTGGCTAACGAGGATTTCACCAGAAAAAATGTGTTTCAGTATCCTCTGGTCATCTGGTCTACCCTCTGGTAAACTAACGTAACTATGGAAAATCACAATTTTTAATGGGTAAATCCACTATTTCTATGGCCATTTTCAATAGCTGTTTGTATGTTTACTAGAGGGTAATGGGAAATCCAGGAGTTGTAGCTGCTTCAGCAGTTTGGTTGGCTCAGCCCCGTTCTGAGTTGATCCAGTGTCGCACCAACGAGCACTGGCCCAAACCCCACTTGTCCGACTGGTTCTTGGAAAAAGTCCTGGGAATTATTGAACGCATTAATACAGTATCATATGCCCCATGTATGGAATATTTACCAACATTTCCCCTAAAAATCACCCAAATGTAGGCACATATTCCATGATATGGGTATTTTTCCCAATGTTTTTTCGCCATGTTTTTCGGGCATCGAATCTAGGGCTGATTGCGCCCGCTAGCCTCGGTTACGGTTGCCAGTCACTTAGGCTTGTGCCTTCGTGTATCTCCTTATTGCAGTTTGGCTCAGCACCTTGGAAAACCTGTGGACTCACCGAAAGAACGGAGTTGGCTGGTTGTTTTACTGGTGCTAAATGTAGGGAATAGGGCATGGAATGACCCAATGAACCAAACCGTTTTCACAATCATCCCATTCCCCCTTCCCGGAACGTTTAGCAATAGTTATTTTGTCAGAAACCTTGGGTAGATTGCATCAATTTGATGTGTTTTTTTGTGTTTTTCTCAGAGGAAGTATATATTATCCTGCGAAATCGAGGATTTTTGAAGTGTATTCAAGGCCCTGGGATGAGGGCCACCAAAAAGTCCAAGAATAATATGGGAAACCACAGGGAATTATCACAGTCCCTTGCAATTGGCGTTTCGCCTTGAAAAGAACCTGTTTCGCCGTTTTGAAGTATTTGAAAAAAATCAAACACGGAATAGCATTTTTGATCATTTCTGCTGTTGAATTTCGTCCACGTGTCGTGAGAGTTCACGTATACATACTGTAATCTATATATATGTATACATATAATACATACAAGATCCGCCAATGGTTGATCGAAGGCTGCACAAATCGAGATTGTGTAAAGCCGCAAGATGGCTGATTGACCATCAATTGTGTGTGATATTTAACGGCAAACCAACCATTCCTAACTACTGTATTTTGCTGGGTGTTCACTGGTTGTTTGCCTTAAGGATGCCTTTGTAAAAAAAGAACACATTTGCCCAGGATGCCATACTCTATCCAAGGTATGCACGCGTCAATTGCTTCGCACAGTTTTGGGGTGCGGCACTCGGAGTTTGTCGACACTTCGAGTCCTTGAAGTGCCATATATTTCCCCAAACAGTGTGTACACACTGAGGAGTTCTTACGGTAGCTGTAAAGGCCGGTGCTTGATCTGGGTGCTCACTCTGGTCTGCGGCCTTTTACCTGTAAATTTCTGTGTAAAGTGGCTCTTGTGAAATGTTGACGTGCATTTCTACTGCTGAAGTTGAAGACGATGATGTGAGGGGGGAGGATGATGATGATGTTGAGAATGATGATTTTGAGGAGGAGGAAGATGATGTTGAGGAGGAGGAAGATGATGATGTGGGGGATGATGATGTGGAGGTGGAGGACCGATCCCAAGACCTAGGACCTAGGACCACACTTTGTGCGAGCCTGCGCAGTCGAAATGCACTTTAGCATTTCATTATACGGGAATTGACAGGAAAAATGCCGCGGCCCAGAACCAAGGACCACACTTCGTGCCAGCCTGCGCACCTCAACATTTCAGAAGAGGCACTTGATACGGAAATTTACAGGAAAAATGCCGCGGCCCAGAACCTAGGAGGCTCAGGACGAAGATGTGCCAAAGAAGCCTAGTGGACAAATGTGGACAAGGCAAGCTGCAACAGTACCTTCGCCGACTTTGGGAGCTGGTTGAGAAGCTGGAGGGGGAGCAGCAGAAAGAGGCTCTCAAACTGATAGCCCAAGGACCTCCAAGAAAGCACCTGAGTTCAAAAAGGATCCAGAGACTGGCGAAGTGCAGCGATACATATATAGGTCCAAAGGCTCTGGGAACACAAGCAGTGGTGCAAACCGAGTTGGAGGAGGCAAGAGATCAAAGAGAGCAACAGCTGGAGGTGACGATGAAGTGCAGATGGTGGTGAAGCCGAGGAAGTCCAGAAGATCATACCCAATGAAGAAACCTGAGCTGAAGGCAGAGCCACTGCCACTGCAGAGGGTGAATGAGGAGGATTGGTCCCAAGGTTGCTGAGAGGTTCCTTGCCTTGATGTTTGAGCCGAGCAGAAGCTACTCGTCGCCTTTGGTGTAGTTTCACTTTAACAAAAATATCGAAAGGAAATAAATGGAAATAATATAAATATAATAAACAAATAATTTAGATATATTTAGATATTTAAATTGAACATATAGAATATAGAAGTAAAATTAACATTAAATTATATTGAAAAGTGTGGTGGGGGAGGTTTGGGGGAGGTGGTCTGGAGGTAAGGGGTGGGAGGAGGTTTGGGGGAGGAGGTTTGGGGGAGGAGGTCTGGAGGTAAGAGGTTGGAGGTGAGGGTCTGGAGGGATTGGAGGCACGGGGTTGGAGGTGGGGGTTTGGAGGCGAAGGTCTGGAGGTGAAGGTTGGGAAGGGGGTTTTGGGGATCTGGGGGTTAGGATGTCTTGTAATGTTTTCTGATGTCTTCTGATATCTTGTGATGTCTTGTGATATCTTCTGATGTCTTGTGATGTCTTCTGATGTCTTGTGATGTCTTCTGATGTCTTCCGATATCTTCTGATGTCGTGTGATATCTTCTGATGTCTTGTGATGTCTTCTGATTTCCCCTCTACAGAAACTTACGACAACCTCTCACCAACACAGGCCAGCGTGCCCATGCCCAAGAGGGACTGCACCCTGTCATACCTTTGGCTTGACAACCAAGGAAGGGAGAGACGAAAAAAGAAAGTTCCAGTCCAAGCAATTTGGAACAGTGCTGCTGACAGCAGGCGGTGGGATCCCAAATGCTGGTGCCCCTTCCAGGGACAGAAGTTTAACCTAATCAGACTGTTGGTGCGGCTGAAGGGGCAGAGGCATTTTGCCCCAGGGCAGCATGTCCCAATGCAACAGCTTTGGTCTGACCATGGGCTAGATTGGAAAGTCCTGCATTGGGATGACATCAAAAGTGTGCCCCAACACAGATGAAGCTTCTTGGCAGCATGTTTCATCAGGAATTTCAGGGCCCACCCAAATTGGTATCGTTATATTTTTACATTCTACCTGGCATATATTTTCGCATTCCACTCACCAAAAACACACACAAACACACGCAAACACAGCCACAGCCACAGCCACACTTACACTTACACTTCCACTTACACTTACGCTTACGCTTGCACTTACACTTACACTTACACTTACACACACACACACACCACACGCACACACACACACTCACTTACACACTCACTTACACACTCACTTACCCATTTACACACATTTACACATATCTTCTCCAACATCCTCCTCCTCCATCTTATCTTCTGCAGCATTATCATCCTTTCCATCATCCTCCTCAACATCATCGCCCTCAACATCATGATCTTCCTCCTTCTCAACATCATCATCCTGCACCTTGTCCTCCTCCACTTCATCTTCCGCATTATCATCCTCATCCTCATCCTCCTCACCCTCATCCTCCTTAACATCATCGTCCTCCACATCATCCTCCTGCACCTCATCATCCTCAACATGATCATCCTCAACACCATCGCCCGCATCACCACCATCATCACCTTCTTCACCATCATCACCACCACCATCATCATCATCATCAGCATCATCATTATCATCATCATCATCACCATCATCATCATCAACCTTATCATACAATATCCTCCCACCCCCACACTCTTTGGGGTCTCTTGCCTGGAGTTGTTTTTATTCAAACATGGGGCATAGACCAGCACATGGATCAAACATGGTGCTTCATCACGCAAAAACATGGGGCATAGACCAGCACATGGATCAAACATGGTGCTTCATCACGCAAATTGATTTATTCTTCTCATTTCTGATCTTGTGAATTCTTTATCGTTGTCAGTGATTTTGAGCTGTGGCCATACAGGGTTGAAGCTTGTTCTAGGGTTCGAATCTACTGGCCCTCAAGGATTATCTCCATAGATTTACTGTGTCTTTGTCTAAAATATGTCCGGGATATCCCCAGAAATTCTCATGTTTTCATGGGAGCCATGGAGGTTTCCTCAAATAGAGGTATCCCCAATCATCCATTCCAATAGGTGTTTCCATTATAAATTATAAACCATCCATTTTTAGGTACCCCGATTTTAGTACCCCCCCACATGATGAAACCTGGAGTTTTTCAGGGGGGGTTTTCCCATGGTGCCAGGTTCGGCTGCTCACGCGTTTCGTGCGTTTGCCCATCCCCAGCCCCCAGCAGATCGCATCGCTGAGTGCTCCGGCGAAGGAAGCGGGGTTGAGCGAACAGAAAAACACTTATTTTTATGGACATAGAACTCCTATAACTCAGGTTAACCCTATCATTAGCCCATAGAAATAACTGTTAGTTGGGCCATCACTGTGAATATCTGATCGTGTAGTGCACGTGTATATGATGTGAAATTGTTTTGTTGATTATTGCAACATATACATTCATTCATTATAACATATTATAACAGATTGAAACATAGTTGTGCAGACATGATTGGAATATTAATACGACCCAACATGTTTTCATATTGTTTTGTATTTTTTAACATTAATATGATTCATATGGTTCCCCAAAATGTAGCGTCGTGATTATCATGTCCACATATGTCCACGGGAATGATTGTTTTTGTTTTTTCATCATATGTTTCTTCGTTTCCCCACAAATGCTGTAGTCTAGCCATCTAACTACCCTTCCTAAGAAATGGTGATGCAGGCAACACTTGACTTGAACAGTGGCTGCTAGACTCCTTTTGGTTGATCATAGGAGGCCATATACTTCACATATTGGGTTTTGTGATGATTGTGATGATCCATTAGGGAAATTGGATTCTCGGCCAAGATTGGTCCAAACGGCTATCTGTGGGTGATCCAATTTGTGACCGTTAAAAGGTTTCAATTTGAAGCATTGATTTTCAGAAGGGCCTTTGGCATTTTAGTAACTTTAGTATCACTATCATCTGCAGACAGAGCTGTACATTCCCAGATGCGAACCATGGTGCTGGAATATGCACACCTACAAAACTGGATGATTCTTGGGTTTTTTATGTAGGTAAATATTCCAGCACCATTGAGCATCTGGGATTCCCCCCAAAAAATGTTGCTGATATTCCAATTGAGATCCGCGATATGTCCTCTCTCTATATCCCCATTCTGGTTGCTTGGATCCACAAAAAAAAATCATCTGTTATTTTTCAGCCTACGGGTGGACAACCGAACGTGTAGTAGTCACTATGTTTAATTGTCTAACATCTTGGGGTGGGGTGGGGTGGGGTGGAGTGGGGTATTAACGTCCTTTGTGCTAAGAACTTTTAACTGCGTTATTGACGTCTCTAACATCTTGCACGGGGTGGGATGGGGTGGGGTGGAATATTAATAGCATTAACGTCTTCCAACTACGTTGTTTTCTTCTCTCTCAACTTCCAACTACGTTCGCATCCAACTATGTTGTTATCTTCTCTATCACCTTTAACTACATTAGCATCGCTTGTAAGACATCTTGCAAGTACGTTGTTTTTTCTCTATCAATTTCCAACTACTTTAGCATCCGTTGTAAGACATCTTCCAAGTACGTTGTTTTCTTCCCTATCAACTTCCAACAACGTTAGCACCCCTTGTAAGACATCTTCCAAGTACGTTGCTATCTTCTGTATCACTTCCAACTACGTTCGCATGTCTTGTCCAATCCTTCCAAGTACGTGCGTTATCATCTCTTGTCCGACTTTGTGCAACTACGTTGTTATCTTCTCTATCCACTTCCAACTTGGACACAGGCACTGTGGACAGTTGCTGGAAGCTTGCGAAGCAAACCATTCCGTCGTCTTTGTGCAGTTCCAAAGACCAGTTGGAGATCAACAAAGCCATCTGGACATATCTCCGATTGTGGCACGGACATTTCCTGATGTCTCTGACTGGCAAAACCTTGGCACAGATGTGACCAAACCTTGGCGCAGAAAAAAAGACCGCTGTCATGTGCCAACACCATGGCCCCACTGTCACTTTGTGAAATGACCCGCAAAAAATAAATTTCTTTTCTGGGGATGAAACGTCCATATTTTGATGGCCATCTCACAGAAAAACAATAAAACCAATGGAATTGAGACGCAAACTTGACAAAAAGACATGAAATCCACCGCAAAACGCCCAACGACACAGGATCCACAGACATCAAAATGGCAACGCCGCCACGTTCAATTACCACCCGGCGGCTTATTTCACACGTAGCCATTGAACATCATCATTTTTAAGTTCGGTAAATCAGTATAAATTATATATAAATGGACCGTTTTCCGAAGCTATGTGAAACAACCAAGATATTGATACATTGACTTAATCTGGTTTATTGCAAAATGTGATATATCAACATCCGTTGCAATTCACTTTTAACAAGGGTTCATGGGACACTTATAAACCATGGTTAATAAGATTGTTAGAAGTTGGCCCAAGAACCATTGTTAATTGGAAAGATAGCCCATTCGGAAACATTCACATGGTTCTTTTATGTTCTTTTACAGTTCTGGTTACCCAAAGGGGCCAGTTTTTATATAAGAACATGACAAGGTCGGCGGCTGGCCGATTTCGAGAAGCAGGGTCTGGAGAACGTCTTGAGGAGCGAAGCGGAGCGAGCCGCAGCGAAGCTGGAGTTGTCCGGGTCAACATGATGGGAATAAATGTAATGTTAATAGGAAATAATAGGAAATAATGGACTACAGTGTCATTAAAGAGCCCTGGGTTACTCCTGAAAAAAAGGAATGTCCCTCTCCATAGAAAAGGGAATGAACGGAGGGTATAAGTTTTTTGTGTTTAGTTGTGTTTTCAGGATTTGTTTTGTTTTTTCGTGGATTATTGATGGATTATTGATGGGATATAAATGGAACATAATGCCACAATGAACTATCAAACATGGCAACGGGTCAATTCATGGACGATGATATATGGGTCAACCGACTGTTTGGATACAAACTGTTTGGATACGATTATATTGTAATATTATTTCAATGGTAAAACCAGTCCATTCACCAGCCAAAAAAAGTCTGGTTGTATCTAAGATTCATCACGACATGTATATATATATATATACACAGGTAATGTTCCCTTTAGTTCATTGATTTTCCCATATTATATATGATGTAATGAAATATTTCACCATTTGATTTCACATGTATATATATATATATACAGATAAAAAAATGTAATTATATAATATATGAAATATAATGACATATATTGTATCATATATGATATAATGACATGTTTCACCAACAATATGAGATACAATGGGATTGAATGGGATATACGTGTTTCCCTCCAGCAATCAAACACTTGGGATTTTCCAGCACGCCATGTTTGATCAGTGGAAGGTAGCCATTGTGTGTTTGGAACCAGCCTCTTATGTTTCGATCGTTTCGAACGGTGGGGCAACCAATCTTTCAAAACATGTTTCTGAAATCGGGGATAGCCACCAATGACGAAATGGGACTGTCATTGGTGTCTTTGGATTGAAACTTGTATCCAGTTATATATATATATACACACGTATTGGCTAGCATCTCGATGGACTCAGGATGTGGATTTTCGACTTGTACAATCGAATCCTTTGTTTAATATGTAAATGTATGTATACTAAGTAGTCATTGAAGTTGTATCGATGGTTAACCTATTTGATAGCAAGTCTTTTTTCCAGGTCATTACAATTTTGAGGTGAGGAAACTGTTAATCATTTGACTTGTTTGATATATTTGACAACAGGGCTCAACAAAACTGATGATGTTTGAAAAAATCTGTGTTTACAATTAGTTGTTGCATGGTTGCTCATTAAAATACATTGATAGATAATGATAAATATACCCTCTGGTAAATTAATATAGATCCTGAAATTCACCAATGTTTAGTGGTTTCACTAGTCTTCCAACCCCTATCTGCCAGGGTCTACGTTAATTTACTGGAGGGTTTCAGGGTTTTCCCTCCTACGCACTCCTATTTAGGCCTGTTAATAACACCCAAACCAACGAAACGCTGGCGTCAATAAGCCTGGAACGATCAATTTGCTGGAGCTTGGGATACAAAAAAACACAAAAACAAACTGATTTTGGATACCGTCTGGTAATTTCACATATCGATGCAAAATCTTCTGTTTTTTTTTCCGGTATATAATGGAGCTAGTTATATCAAAATAAATGGGTGGCTTCCATAGCTATGAAGCTATGATAAATTACCAGAGAGTGCCCATAAGTTGAGTGGTTTTGCATTTCAGTTCCATTTTGTTGGTGACAGTTCAGCAATTTGAACAATCAGATTGGTCGTCCAACAGCGAGATTTGTTCAGCCTTTCAACAGTTGAGATGCTGGACATCTGTGGGTTAAGACTGTTGGAAACCCAAAGAAATCAGATGCAATAAGTAATACCTTCTGGTTATTTAACATAGCCATGGAAAATCACCATTTTTCAGTTCGGTAAACCATCTATTTCTATGGGCCATGGCTTCCATGGCAAACTGTTAGTCATAACCAGATGGTAGCTGTGTTCTCCACCGGATATCAGAGACATCTTACCTTCTGGTAATTTGTTGCATAGCTGTAGAACATGGATGAACATGGCTCATTGAGTTCGGTGATTTAGCTATGAATGATGTTGATGTTCAATAGCTACAATGTGGGCCCTCCCCAGTTATGTTTGTTGGCTTTTTTTACACCCCATTTAAATCTAGTTCGTTATATGTATCATAAACCATAGTGTCATTGGAGTTATGTTGACCAGTTTAGCTATCCATTAAGGGGGCCCTACCAGAGGGTCAACAAACTTCCCGTTGATTCCCAGGCTGCCGGTTCTTCATCAAAGTAACGACTGGACTGCTCCGCAGGCGCGGAAGGTGATTGATATCCTATAGCGCAGCCCACTTAGTGGGTGACAAAACACCACTGTATTAGTATTACTTTTACAGTATGTATTATGAATCATTAGTAGTGACCCAAACTGGCTGTTTGTTACATAGCCATGGACAATCACCATTAACAAATAGGTACATCATCTATAGATGGGTCATGGCTTCCATAATAATTATCCCCAGTTGTAACTGCCGAAAAACGGTTTAATGACTTGGATGATAATACCCAGTAGCTGGGGATATCCCACAGAGGTATAACTGAGGTTTTTCAGAAATGGTGATATATCCATTTTTTGTTTGGAACTGCACTCCCGGAAATGCGGGTAATGATAAACCAATAAACCTGGTTAGAAAGTCCACATTCAGTGGAGTTATCCTTATTAGCTGGCAGCAATCAAAAAGGGATTTTAAGCGGAAATTTTAAGGTGGATTTGGGACACATGGGACACCATTCTCTCACGACATTCTGAAGATCTTCCCTGAACAATCAACCTTTCACCAATCGGATCTGGCAGACCTAAGGTCTACCCGGGACCCTTAGGACCTGTCCCCTTAGGAGTTCCCAGAGAAAAACAGCACGGGCTAACATTTTTATGGTGGTTTAATAGGAAAACCATAGGAAAATGGTGGTTTAAAGACTTTTTATGGTGGTTTAATGGGATTTAATGGGATTTACCCGGCCTGGTAAACATACAAAAAGCTATTGAAAATGGCCCAGTCGAAATAGTGAGTTTTCCCATAAAGAAAATGTGATTTTCCATAGTTATGTAAACGTTTACCAGAGGGTATATCATACCCGGATGCGAACCATGGTGCTGGAATATAAAAACCTACAGAACTGAGTGATTTTTAGGACAAGGGCAAATGTTGGTTTTGATATTCAGCACCATGGTTCGCATATGGGTATATAGGTTCCTGAAAACTGATTGGCCTTTTGGTATTTGTTGGTTTCACATGTTTCACTTTCAGTGAGTCGTTTCACCAACCAGAAATAGGTTGAGAGCTTGGATGATGGTTGGTTGACCAAAAAATGGTAACCGGTTAAGCCATACCTCTGTCTTTGTAGAAAAACAATAGGTTCCAATAGCTGCATGTTGGTCGATGGCAAGCATCTGGTTGGTGGTTTGGAACATGTTTTTTTTCCATAGTATATGGGATAATCCTTCCCATTGACTAATATTTTTCAAGATGGTTAAAACCACCCACCAGTTATCCTATTCTCCCTCATTTAATGGCATCAACGGGCTCAAGTATCGATCCTTTCTGAACCGACTCACTGATTCTTCCCCATCGTTTCTTGGGCACACCAGCTTTGTTTGTTGGGGATGTGGTCATGTTCAATGCATAATGCCCAATTTGATTCAATTTGATTAATGTTTAGGACATTCCCTAAACGTTTAATTTCTCCCCCCAATCATAAGATAAACGTAGATAAACACACCCTCAGAAACCGTTGTGGGATATATTGATTTTGTTTCTTTGGGATCCCACATGTGGGTATTTTACTACATTATACTGCATACATGGCCAACAGGAAAGGGTCTTAATAATGGGAATACTCTAAAAAATCACATCCATTCATAGATGTTTGTCTCTGAAAACTCGTGAATTTCCTTTCTTTTTGATGGAAAATTGGTGCGATGTCCTTCCTAAATCTGCCAGGCAATCTGGTTGAATCACGTTGAATCTAGGTAATCCAACATGGCAAAAATAAAAAAAACACATGAGCTGGGGAAATGCTGGGGAAATGCTGGGGAAATGCTCTATGATTAGCCTCTGGAAATCCCGGCCTAAATGAGGGTTTAGAGCTGGGAAAAGCGTCGAACTAAGTGCTGGATTTTCCGTTGCTATGTGGCTGCGAGTCAAAATGTAAAGCCCCGATCCATACCCTGAACCCACAGGCCGATCCATACCCCCGATCCATACCAAAACGCAGATGATCCAGACCGATCCATACGTCTGGATCACCGCGGGCCGATCCATACCCGAATTTTGACGCAACCCCATGTTTGGATACCGGAAGGTAAACTGGTAAAAGATGATGTAGTGTACCCTCCCCTCTGGTAATGGCTGTTACAGTTTGCTATTGAACATTGCCATTGATATCGTTGATTTACCCATTACAAATGGTGATTTTAGTAAACTGTTAGTTTCCATAGGGTAATGGAGGATTTTCCAACCACCTTTGATGTCCAGAAGGTAAATCCTGTTCCAAGTTTCGCAGGTGGAGGTCCCTCCGAAGGATCAGCCAGGCAGGGTGGTTGGTTTGGATCTGACCATTGATATGTTTGCGTAGTAAGCGCGCATATACATATCATATATATATATATATACACGTATATATATATATACACATAGAGAAAAACAACTATATTATTACTATTATTATTATCAATATTAGTATGATATATATATATATACACGCTATAGTGTAGTATGTATAAATTATATATACATGTGTATATACATAGTTACACAAACCTACAGCAGATATACATATGTATAAATGATACAGATCATGACAGTTTTTTTGTTCAACTTTCTCAGTCTCAGTACAGCTGAGAGTGGAAGCATGGGGAATCCAACTGGATGAATACTGCCCTGCCTAATGGTGGATTTACCCCCTAGTGTAACAGCTTGCTATGGAAGCCATGAACCGTTTATAGATGAATCACCTATCTATCAACAATGGTGTTTTCCATAGCTATGTAAAACATCCATAGATATTATTGTTTGCAGGATGGTTTGTAGAGCACTAGCACTTCGCAGAATTGGTATGATAGACAATTTAGAGGAAACCCCTTATAGGACTAAAAACAGCATGGTTCCTGCACAACGTCTGGGCCAATCCGTTGAGCATCGTGTTTCACCGACCTTCGCGACAGTGTAAGGTATGGGGGATGACCAGGACTGGGACAAAACGAAAATAAAATTCTGGGATGTATTTTTCTCGATCATCATACCCCTGGAACCAATCTACAGTATCTAATATTTCTACTGGTGTGTTCCATCCCATTTGGTGGCTCAACCACCAAGTAGATTGCTGTCTATTGTTGGGGTACCTAGGTGGGCCATGAAAAAAAATGCGACGACCTTGGTCAGTAATTGGGCTATAAACATCTATAAACCACAAACAACTGCCAATGATAATCCATTTACCGTAACTAATACTGCAATGTTTGCAGTTTCTATAATCCATTTACTATAATCCATTTACTAGTTACAGTAATCCATTTACGAACTAGTTACTGTAACTAACTCCATGGCCCACCATTGGTTACCCATGTCGAAATCCAGTCCACATTTCAGGAGATGGCACCCTTCAAAGTGCTCCCGCGGCTCCCGCGACTCCAGGTGCAGGCCAGTGAACTTCGACTGATGGATCTGATATCAATGGGAGATCTCCAGGATCCGAACAGATGAAGGTACGTAAACGTACCATATTTCAGGCCAT
>CAMXCT020006517.1:385832-415066 GCA_947184155.2 Cladocopium goreaui
CATGATCTGTATCATTTATACATATGTATATCTGCTGTAGGTTTGTGTAACTATGTATATACACATGTATATATAATTTATACATACTACACTATAGCGTGTATATATATATATATATCATACTAATATTGATAATAATAATAATATAGTTGTTTTTCTCTATGTATATATATATATACGTGTATATATATATGATATGTATATGCGCGCTTACTACACAAACATATCAATGGTCAGATCCAAACCAACCACCCTGCCTGGCTGATCCTTCGGAGGGACCTCCACCTGCGAAACTTGGAACAGGATTTACCTTCTGGACATCAAAGGTGGTTGGAAAATCCTCCATTACCCTATGGAAACTAACAGTTTACTAAAATCACCATTTGTAATGGGTTAATCAACGATATCAATGGCAATGTTCAATAGCAAACTGTAACAGCCATTACCAGAGGGGAGGGTACACTACATCATCTTTTACCAGTTTACCTTCCGGTATCCAAACATAGCAACGGAAAATCCAGCACTTAGTTCGACGCTTTTCCCAGCTCTAAACCCTCATTTAGGCCGGGATTTCCAGAGGCTAATCATAGAGCATTTCCCCAGCATTTCCCCAGCATTTCCCCAGCATTTCCCCAGCTCATGTGTTTTTTTTTATTTTTGCCATGTTGGATTACCTAGATTCAACGTGATTCAACCAGATTGCCTGGCAGATTTAGGAAGGACATCGCACCAATTTTCCATCAAAAAGAAAGGAAATTCACGAGTTTTCAGAGACAAACATCTATGAATGGATGTGATTTTTTAGAGTATTCCCATTATTAAGACCCTTTCCTGTTGGCCATGTATGCAGTATAATGTAGTAAAATACCCACATGTGGGATCCCAAAGAAACAAAATCAATATATCCCACAACGGTTTCTGAGGGTGTGTTTATCTACGTTTATCTTATGATTGGAGGGAGAAATTAAACGTTTAGGGAATGTCCTAAACATTAATCAAATTGATTCAAATTGGGCATTATGCATTGAACATGACCACATCCCCAACAAACAAAGCTGGTGTGCCCAAGAAACGATGGGGAAGAATCAGTGAGTCGGTTCAGAAAGGATCGATACTTGAGCCCGTTGATGCCATTAAATGAGGGAGAATAGGATAACTGGTGGGTGGTTTTAACCATCTTGAAAAATATTAGTCAATGGGAAGGGTTATCCCATATACTATGGAATAAAACATGTTCCAAACCACCAACCAGATGCTTGCCATCGACCAACATGCAGCTATTGGAACCTATTGTTTTTCTACAAAGACAGAGGTATGGCTTAACCGGTTACCATTTTTTGGTCAACCAACCATCATCCAAGCTCTCAACCTATTTCTGGTTGGTGAAACGACTCACTGAAAGTGAAACATGTGAAACCAACAAATACCAAAAGGCCAATCAATTTTCAGGAACCTCTATACCCATATGCGAACCATGGTGCTGAATATCAAAACCAACATTTGCCCTTGTCCTAAAAATCACTCAGTTCTGTAGGTTTTTATATTCCAGCACCATGGTTCGCATCCGGGTATGATATACCCTCTGGTAAACGTTTACATAACTATGGAAAATCACATTTTATGGGAAAACTCACTATTTCGACTGGGCCATTTTCAATAGCTTTTTGTATGTTTACCAGGCCGGGTAAATCCCATTAAATCCCATTAAACCACCATAAAAAGTCTTTAAACCACCATTTTCCTATGGTTTTCCTATGGTTTTCCTATGGTTTTCCTATTAAACCACCATAAAAATGTTAGCCCGTGCTGTTTTTCTCTGGGAACTCCTAAGGGGACAGGTCCTAAGGGTCCCGGGTAGACCTTAGGTCTGCCAGATCCGATTCAGAATGTCGTGAGAGAATGGTGTCCCATGTGTCCCAAATCCACCTGAAAATTTCGGCTTAAAATCCCTTTTTGATTGCTGCCAGCTAATAAGGATAAATCATGATAACTCCACTGAATGTGGACTTTCTAACCAGGTTTATTGGTTTATCATTACCCGCATTTCCGGGAGTGGGAGTGCAGTTCCAAACAAAAAATGGATATATCACCATTTCTGAAAAACCTCAGTTATACCTCTGTGGGATATCCCCAGCTACTGGGTATTATCATCCAAGTCATTAAACCGTTTTTCGGCAGTTACAACTGGGGATAATTATTATGGAAGCCATGACCCATCTATAGATAATGTACCTATTTGTTAATGGTGATTGTCCATGGCTATGTAACAAACAACCAGTTTGGGTCACTACTAATGATTCATAATACATACTGTAATAGTAATACTAATACAGTGGTGTTTTGTCACCCACTAAGTGGGCTGCGCTATAGGATATCAATCACCGCGCTTCCGCGCCTGCGGAGCAGTCCAGTCGTTACTTTGATGAAGAACCGGCAGCCTGGGAATCAACGGGAAGTTTGTTGACCCTCTGGTAGGGCCCCCTTAATGGATAGCTAAATTGGTCAACATAACTCCAATGACACTATGGTTTATGATACATATAACGAACTAGATTTAAATGGGGTGTAAAAAAGCCAACAAACATAACTGGGGAGGGCCCACATTGTAGCTATTGAACATCAACATCATTCATAGCTAAATCACCGAACTCAATGAGCCATGTTCATCCATGTTCTACAGCTATGCAACAAATTACCAGAAGGTAAGATGTCTCTGATATCCGGTGGAGAACACAGCTACCATCTGGTTATGACTAACAGTTTGCCATGGAAGCCATGGCCCATAGAAATAGATGGTTTACCGAACTGAAAAATGGTGATTTTCCATGGCTATGTTAAATAACCAGAAGGTATTACTTATTGCATCTGATTTCTTTGGGTTTCCAACAGTCTTAACCCACAGATGTCCAGCATCTCAACTGTTGAAAGGCTGAACAAATCTCGCTGTTGGACGACCAATCTGATTGTTCAAATTGCTGAACTGTCACCAACAAAATGGAACTGAAATGCAAAACCACTCAACTTATGGGCACTCTCTGGTAATTTATCATAGCTTCATAGCTATGGAAGCCACCCATTTATTTTGATATAACTAACTGCATTATATACCGGAAAAAAAACAGAAGATTTTGCATAGATATGTGAAATTACCAGAGAGTATCCAAAATCAGTTTGTTTTTGTGTTTTTTTGTATCCCAAGCTCCAGCAAATTGATCGTTCCAGGCTTATTGACGCCAGCGTTTCGTTGGTTTGGGTGTTATTAACAGGCCTAAATAGGAGTGCGTAGGAGGGAAAACCCTGAAACCCTCCAGTAAATTAACGTAGACCCTGGCAGATAGGGGTTGGAAGACTAGTGAAACCACTAAACATTGGTGAATTTCAGGATCTATATTAATTTACCAGAGGGTATATTTATCATTATCTATCAATGTATTTTAATGAGCAACCATGCAACAACTAATTGTAAACACAGATTTTTTCAAACATCATCAGTTTTGTTGAGCCCTGTTGTCAAATATATCAAACAAGTCAAATGATTAACAGTTTCCTCACCTCAAAATTGTAATGACCTGGAAAAAAGACTTGCTATCAAATAGGTTAACCATCGATACAACTTCAATGACTACTTAGTATACATACATTTACATATTAAACAAAGGATTCGATTGTACAAGTCGAAAATCCACATCCTGAGTCCATCGAGATGCTAGCCAATACGTGTATATATATAACTGGATACAAGTTTCAATCCAAAGACACCAATGACAGTCCCATTTCGTCATTGGTGGCTATCCCCGATTTCAGAAACATGTTTTGAAAGATTGGTTGCCCCACCGTTCGAAACGATCGAAACATAAGAGGCTGGTTCCAAACACACAATGGCTACCTTCCACTGATCAAACATGGCGTGCTGGAAAATCCCAAGTGTTTGATTGCTGGAGGGAAACACGTATATCCCATTCAATCCCATTGTATCTCAGATTGTTGGTGAAACATGTCATTATATCATATATGATACAATATATGTCATTATATTTCATATATTATATAATTACATTGTTTTATCTGTATATATATGTATACATGTGAAATCAAATGGTGAAATATTTCATTACATCATATATAATATGGGAAAATCAATGAACTAAAGGGAACATTACCTGTGTATATATATACATGTCGTGATGAATCTTAGATACAACCAGACTTTTTTTGGCTGGTGAATGGACTGGTTTTACCATTGAAATAATATTACAATATAATCGTATCCAAACAGTTTGTATCCAAACAGTCGGTTGACCCATATATCATCGTCCATGAATTGACCCGTTGCCACGTTTGATAGTTCATTGTGGCATTATGCTCCATTTATATCCCATCAATAATCCATCAATAATCCACGAAAAAAAAAAAAACAAATCCTGAAAACACAACTAAACACAAAAAAAACTTATACCCTCCGTTCATTCCCTTTTCTATGGAGAGGGACATTCCTTTTTTTCAGGAGTAACCCAGGGCTCTTTAATGACACTGTAGTCCATTATTTCCTATTATTTCCTATTAACATTACATTTATTCCCATCATGTTGACCCAGACAACTCCAGCTTCGCTGCGGCTCGCTCCGCTTCGCTCCTCAAGACGTTCTCCAGACCCTGCTTCTCGAAATCGGCCAGCCGCCGACCTTGTCATGTTCTTATTTAAAAATGGCCCCTTTGGGTAACCAGAACTGTAAAAGAACCATGTGAATGTTTCCGAATGGGCTATCTTTCCAATTAACAATGGTTCTTGGGCCAACTTCTAACAATCTTATTAACCATGGTTTATAAGTGGCCCATGAACCCTTGTTAAAAGTGAATTGCAACGGATGTTGATATATCACATTTTGCAATAAACCAGATTAAGTCAATGTATCAATATCTTGGTTGTTTCACATAGCTTCGGAAAACGGTCCATTTATATATAATTTATACTGATTTACCGAACTTAAAAATGATGATGTTCAATGGCTACGTGTGAAATAAGCCGCCGGGTGGTAATTGAACGTGGCGGCGTTGCCATTTTGATGTCTGTGGATCCTGTGTCGTTGGGCGTTTTGCGGTGGATTTCATGTCTTTTTGTCAAGTTTGCGTCTCAATTCCATTGGTTTTATTGTTTTTCTGTGAGATGGCCATCAAAATATGGACGTTTCATCCCCAGAAAAGAAATTTATTTTTTGCGGGTCATTTCACAAAGTGACAGTGGGGCCATGGTGTTGGCATATGACAGCGGTCTTTTTTTCTGCGCCAAGGTTTGGTCACATCTGTGCCAAGGTTTTGCCAGTCAGAGACATCAGGAAATGTCCGTGCCACAATCGGAGATATGTCCAGATGGCTTTGTTGATCTCCAACTGGTCTTTGGAACTGCACAAAGACGACGGAATGGTTTGCTTCGCAAGCTTCCAGCAACTGTCCACAGTGCCTGTGTCCAAGTTGGAAGTGGATAGAGAAGATAACAACGTAGTTGCACAAAGTCGGACAAGAGATGATAACGCACGTACTTGGAAGGATTGGACAAGACATGCGAACGTAGTTGGAAGTGATACAGAAGATAGCAACGTACTTGGAAGATGTCTTACAAGGGGTGCTAACGTTGTTGGAAGTTGATAGGGAAGAAAACAACGTACTTGGAAGATGTCTTACAACGGATGCTAAAGTAGTTGGAAATTGATAGAGAAAATAACAACGTACTTGCAAGATGTCTTACAAGCGATGCTAATGTAGTTAAAGGTGATAGAGAAGATAACAACATAGTTGGATGCGAACGTAGTTGGAAGTTGAGAGAGAAGAAAACAACGTAGTTGGAAGACGTTAATGCTATTAATATTCCACCCCACCCCATCCCACCCCGTGCAAGATGTTAGAGACGTCAATAACGCAGTTAAAAGTTCTTAGCACAAAGGACGTTAATACCCCACTCCACCCCACCCCACCCCACCCCAAGATGTTAGACAATTAAACATAGTGACTACTACACGTTCGGTTGTCCACCCGTAGGCTGAAAAATAACAGATGATTTTTTTTGTGGATCCAAGCAACCAGAATGGGGATATAGAGAGAGGACATATCGCGGATCTCAATTGGAATATCAGCAACATTTTTTGGGGGGAATCCCAGATGTTCAATGGTGCTGGAATATTTACCTACATAAAAAAAAAACAAAAATCATCCAGTTTTGTAGGTAAATATTCCAGCACCATGGTTCGCATCTGGGAATGTACAGCTCTGTCTGCAGATGATAGTGATACTAAAATGCCAAAGGCCCTTCTGAAAATCAATGCTTCAAATTGAAACCTTTTAACGGTCACAAATTGGATCACCCACAGATAGCCGTTTGGACCAATCTTGGCCGAGAATCCAATTGGATGATCCAAGCGATTTCTGCTCAAAACCATCTGTCATTCCGTGAAGTACCGATGATTTTTGGTAGGGATTTCCCTAATGGATCATCACAATCATCACAAAACCCAATATGTGAAGTATATGGCCTCCTATGATCAACCAAAAGGAGTCTAGCAGCCACTGTTCAAGTCAAGTGTTGCCTGCATCACCATTTTTTAGGAAGGGTAGTTAGATGGCTAGACTACAGCATTTGTGGGGAAACGAAAAATCATATGATGAAAAAACAAACACAATCATTCCCGAAGACATATGTGGACATGATAATCATGACGCTACATTTTGGAGAACCATATGAATCATATTAATATTAAAAAATACAAAACAATATGAAAACATGTTGGGTCGTATTAATATTCCAATCATGTCTACACAACTATGTTTCAATATGCTATAATATGTTATAATGAATGAGTGTATATGTTGCAATAATCAACAAAACAGTTTCACATCATATACACTTGCACACTTGCACTACACGATCAAATATCCACAGTGATGGCCCAACTAACAGTTATTTTTATGGGCTAATGATAGGGTTAACCTGAGTTATAGGAGTTATATGTCCATAAAAATAAGTGTTTTTCTGTTCGCTCAACCCCGCTTCCTTCGCCGAGGCACTCAGCGATGCGATCTGCTGGGGGCTGGGGATGGGCAAACGCACGAAACGCGTGAGCAGCCGAACCTGGCACCATGGGAAAACCCCCTAAAAAACTCCAGGTTTCATCATGTGGGGGGGGGGTACTAAAATCGGGGTACCTAAAAATGGATGGTTTATGATTTATAATGGAAACACCTATTGGAATGGATGATTGGGGGTACCTCCATTTGAGGAAACCTCCATGGCTCCCATGAAACCATGACAATTTCTGGGGATATCCGGGACATATTTTAGACAAAGACACAGTAAATCTATGGAGATAATCCTTGAGGGCCAGTAGATTGGGACCCTGGAACAAGTTTCAACCCTGTATGGCCACAGTTCAAAATCACTGACAACGATAAAGAAGTCACAAGATCAGAAATGAGAAGAATAGATCAATTTGCGTGATGAAGCGCCATGTTTGATCCATTTGCTGGTCTATGCCCCATGTTTTTGCGTGATGAAGCACCATGTTTGATCCATTTGCTGGTCTATGCCCCATGTTTGAGTAAAACATATCCCGGCAAGAGACCCCAAACAGTGTGGGGGGTGGGAGGATAATGTATGATAAGGTTGTTGATGATGATGATGATGATGGTGATGGTGATGGTGGTGGTGATGGTGATGGTGATGGTGGTGATGGTGGTGATGGTGGTGATGGTGGTGATGGTGGTGATGGTGGTGATGGTGGTGATGGTGGTGATGGTGGTGATGGTGGTGATGGTGGTGGTGGTGGTGGTGGTGGTGGTGGTGGTGTGTTGGTGTGCGGGTGGTGCGGGTGATGATGTTGAGAATGGTAATGTTGAGGATGATGAGGTGCAGGAGGATGATGTGGAGGACGATGATGTTAAGGAGGATGAGGGTGAGGATGAGGATGATGATGATAATGCGGAAGATGAGATGGAGGAGTACAAGGTGCAGGATGATGATGTTGAGAAGGAGGAAGATCATGATGTTGAGGGTGATGATGTTGAGGAGGATGATGGAAAGGATGAGA
This sequence comes from Cladocopium goreaui, assembly GCA_947184155.2. Taxonomy (NCBI): domain Eukaryota; class Dinophyceae; order Suessiales; family Symbiodiniaceae; genus Cladocopium; species Cladocopium goreaui. The sequence continues at coordinate 393,908 of CAMXCT020006517.1, forward strand.
ATGTTGTAGAAGATGAGATGGAGGAGGAGGATGTTGGAGAAGATGTGTGTTAATGTGTGTAAAAGTGTGTGTGTGTGTGTAAGTGTGGGTGTGGGTGTGGCTGTGTTGGCGTGTGTTTGTGTGTGTGTGTTGGTGAGTGGAATGCGAGAATATCTGCCAGGTAGAATGTAAAAATATAACAATACCAATTTGGGTGGGCCCTGGAATTCCTGATGAAACATGCTGCCAAGAAGCTTCATCTGTGTTGGGGCACACTTTTGATGTCATCCCAAAGAAAGACTTTCCAGTCTAGCCCATGGTCAGACCAAAGCTGTTGCATTGGGACATGCTGCCCTGGGGCAAAATGCTCTGCCCCTTCAGCCGCACCAACAGTCTGATTAGGTTTAACTTCTGTCCCTGGAAGGGGCACCAGCATTTGGGATCCCACCGCCTGCTGTCAGCAGCACTGTTCCAAATTGCTTGGACTGGAACTTTCCTTTTTCGTCTCTCTCTTCCTTGCTTGTCAAACCAAAGGTATGACAGGGTGCAGTCCCTCTTGGGCATGGGCACACTGGCCTGTGTTGGCGAGAGGTTGTCGTAAGTTTCTGTAGAGGGGCAATCAGAAGACATCACAAGACATCAGAAGATATCACACGACATCAGAAGACATCAGAAGACATCACAAGACATCAGAAGACATCATAAGACATCAGGAGATATCACAAGACATCAGAAGATATCACAAGACATAAGAAAACATCACAAGACATCCCAACCCCCAGATCCCCAAAACCCCCTTCCCAACCTTCACCTCCAGACCATCGCCCCCCAAACCCTCACCTCCAACCCCTTACCTCCAATCCCTCCAGACCCTCACCTCCAACCTCTTACCTCCAGACCTCCTCTCCCAAACCTCCTCCCACCCCTTACCTTCAGACCACCTCCCCCCAAACCTCCCCCACCACAATTTTCAATATAATTTAAAATGTTAATTTTACTTCTATATGTTCAATTTAAATATCTTGATTATTTGTTTTTCTGATGTTATTTCCATTTATTTCCTTTCAATATTGTTAAAAATCAACGGAGTGAAACTGTGTGTGTGCAAAAGTGTGTGTATAAGTGTGTGCAAATGTGTGTGCGTGTGTGTAAAAATTTTAAAAAAGTGTGTGTAAGAGTGTGTGGAGGTGGAGGTGGAGGTGGAGGTGGAGGTGGAGGTGGAGGTGGAGGTGGAGGTGGAGGTGTAGGTGTGCGTGTGTGTAGGTGTGCGTGTGTGTAGGTGTGCGTGTGTGCGTGTGCGTGTTGTGTGTGGCGTGTGCGTGTGCGTTTGCGTGTTGCGTGTGCGTGTGCGTGTGCGTGTGGGTGTGCGTGTGTGCGTGTGTGTGCGTGTGCGTGCGCGTGTGCGTGTGCGTGTGCGTGTGCGTGTGCGTGTGCGTGTGCGTGTGCGTGTGTGTGTGTGTGTGCGTGCGTGCGTGCGTGAGTGTGAGTGTGTGTGTGTGTGGGTGTCTGTGTGTGTAGGTGTGTGTGTGTAGGTGTCTGTGTGTGTAGGTGTGTGTGTGTGTAGGTGTGTGTGTGTGTGCAGGTGTGTGTGTAGGTGTGTGTGTGTGTAAGTGTGTGTAAGGGTGTGTAAATGTGTGTAAGTGTGTGTAAGTGTGTGCAAGTGCGTGTAAGTGTGTGTAAGTGTGTGTGTGTGCAAAGATGTGTAAAAGTGCGAAAAAGTGCGCGTGTGTAAAAGTGTGTAAATGGGTGTAAGTGGGGGTAAGTGTGTAAGCGTGTGTGTGTGTAAGTGTGTAAGTGTCTAAGTGTGTAAAAGTGTGTGTGTGTGTAAGTGTGTAAGTGTGTAAGTGTCTAAGTGTGTGTGTGTGTGTCTGTGTCTTTGTGTGTGTGTGCGTGTCAATGTGTGCAAGTGTGTGTAAGTGTGTAAGTGTGTGCAAGTGTGTGTGTGTAAGTGTGTAAGCATGTAAGCGTGTAAGTGTGTAAGTAAGTGTGTAAGTGTGTAAGTGTGTAAGTGTGTAAGTGTGTAGTGTGTAAGTGTGTAAGTGTGTGTAAGCGCGTGTACGCGCGTGTGAAGGCGTAAGTGTGTGTAAGCACGTGTAAAGGTGTAAGTGTTTAAGTGCGTGTGTTTATATAGCTGTGTGTAAGTGTGTATAAGTGTGTAGGTGTGTGTGTGTGCGTGTAACCAGTCTAGCCCATGGTCAGACCAAAGCTGTTGCATTGGGACATGCTGCCCTGGGGCAAAATGCCTCTGTCCCTTCAGCCGCACCAACAGTCTGATTAGGTTTACCTTCTGTCCCTGGAAGGGGCACCAGCATTTGGGATCCCACCGCCTGCTGTCAGCAGCACTGTTCCACATTGCTTGGACTGGAACTTTCCTTTTTCGTCTCTCTCTTCCTTGGTTGTCAAACCAAAGGTATGACAGGGTGCAGTCCCTCTTGGGCATGGGCACACTGGCCTGTGTTGGTGAGAGGTTGTCGTAAGTTTCTGTAGAGGGGTAGTCAGAAGACATCAGAAGATATCACAAGACATCAGAAGATATCAGGAGACATCAGAAGACATCACAAGACATCAGAAGATAACACAAGGCATCAGAAGATATCACAAGACATAAGAAAACATCACAAGACATCCTAACCCCCAGATCCCCAAAACCCCCTTCCCAACCTTCACCTCCAGACCATCGACCCCCAAACCCTCACCTCCAACCCCTTACCTCCAATCCCTCCAGACCCTCACCTCCAACCTCTTACCTCCAGACCTCCTCTCCCAAACCTCCTCCCACCCCTTACCTTCAGACCACCTCCCCCCAAACCTCCCCCACCACAATTTTCAATATAATTTAAAATGTTAATTTTACTTCTATATGTTCAATTTAAATATCTTGATTATTTGTTTTTTGTTTACTCTTATATTATTTCCATTTATTTCCTTTCTATATTTCTTTAAAGTGAAACTACACCAGAGGCGAGGAGTAGCTTCTGCTCGGCTCAAACATCCAGGCAAGGAACCTCTCAGCAACCTTGGGACCAATCCTCCTCATTCACCCTCTGCAGTGGCAGTGGCTCTGCCTTCAGCTCAGGTTTCTTCATTGGGTATGTTCTTCTGGACTTCCTCGGCTTCACCACCATCTGCACTTCATCATCAGGTCCAGCTGTTGCTCTCTTTAATTTCTTGCCTCCTCCAACTCGGTTTGCACCACTGCTTGTGTTCCCAGAGCCTTTGGTCATATATGTATCGCTGCACTTCGCCAGTCTCTGGATCCTTTTTGAACTCAGGTGCTTTTCTTGGAGGTCCTTGGGCTATCAGTTTGAGAGCCTCTTTCTGCTGCTCCCCCTCCAGCTTCTCAACCAGCTCCCAAAGTCGGCGAAGGTACTGTTGCAGCTTGCCTTGTCCACTAGGCTTCTTTGGCGCTTCTTCGTCCTGAGCCTCCTGGGTTCTGGGCCGCGGCATTTTTCCTGTAAATTTCCGTATAAAGTGCCTCTTCTGAAATGTTTAGGTGCGCAGGCTCGCACGAAGGGTGGTCCTTGGTTCTGGGCCGCGGCATTTTTCCTGTCAATTTCCATATAATGAAATGCTAAAGTGCATTTCGAGTGCGCAGGCTCGCACAAAGTGTGGTCCTAGGTCTTGGGATCGGTCCTCCTCCTCCACATCATCATCCCCCACATCATCATCTTCCTCCTCCTCAACATCATCTTCCTCCTCCTCAAAATCATCATTCTCAACATCATCAACATCATCATCATCATCATCATCATCATCCCCCCTCACATCATCGTCTTCAACTTCAGCAGTAGAAATGCACGTCAACATTTCACAAGAGCCACTTTACACAGAAATTTACGGGTAAAAGGCCGCAGAACAGAGTGAGCACCCTGATCAAGCACCGGCCTTTACAGCTACCGTAAGAACCCCTCAGTGTGTACACACTGTTTGGGGAAATATATGGCACTTCAAGGACTCGAAGTGTCGACAAACTCCGAGTGCCGCACCCCAAAACTGTGCGAAGCAATTGACGCGTGCATACCTTGGATAGAGTATGGCATCATGGGCAAACGTGTTCTTTTTTTACAAAGGCATCCTTAAGGCAAACAACCAGTGAACACCCAGCAAAATACAGTAGTTAGGAATGGTTGGTTTGCCGTTAAATATCACACACAATTGATGGTCAATCAGCCATCTTGCGGCTTTACACAATCTCGATTTGTGCAGCCTTCGATCAACCATTGGCGGATCTTGTATGTATTATATGTATACATATATGGATATTATAATATATATATATATATTACAGTATGTATACGTGAACTCTCACGTCACGTGGACAAAATTCAACAGCAGAAATGATCAAAAATGCTATTCCGTGTTTGATTTTTTTTCAAATACTTCAAAACGGCGAAACAGGTTCTTTTCAAGGCGAAACGCCAATTGCAAGGGACTGTGATAATTCCCTGTGGTTTCCCATATTATTCTTGGACTTTTTGGTGGCCCTCATCCCAGGGCCTTGAATACACTTCAAAAATCCTCGATTTCGCATGATAATATATACTTCCTCTGAGAAAAACACAAAAAAAAACATCAAATTGATGCAATCTACCCAAGGTTTCTGAAAAAAATACTGTTGCTAAACGTTCCGGGAAGGGGGAATGGGATGATTGTGAAAACGGTTTGGTTCATTGGGTCATTCCATGCCCTATTCCCATCTATTCCATACATTTAGCACCAGTAAAACAACCAGCCAACTCCGTTCTTTCCGTGAGTCCACAGGTTTTCCAAGGTGCTGAGCCAAACTGCAATAAGGAGATACACGAAGGCACAAGCCTAAGTGACTGGCAACCGTAACCGAGGCTAGCGGGCGCAATCAGCCCTAGATTCGATGCCCGAAAAGCATGGGGAAAAACAATGGCGAAAAAACATTGGGAAAAATACCCATATCATGGAATATTTGCCTACATTTGGGTGATTTTTAGGGGAAATGTTGGTAAATATTCCATACATGGGGCATATGCTGTATTAATGCGTTCAATAATTCCCAGGACTTTTTCCAAGAACCAGTCGGACAAGTGGGGTTTGGTCGGCCAGTGCTCGTTGGTGCGACACTGGATCAACTCAGAACGGGGCTGAGCCAACCAAACTGCTGAAGCAGCTACAACTCCTGGATTTCCCATTACCCTCTAGTAAACATACAAACAGCTATTGAAAATGGCCATAGAAATAGTGGATTTACCCATTAAAAATGGTGATTTTCCATAGTTACGTTAGTTTACCAGAGGGTAGACCAGATGACCAGAGGATACTGAAACACATTTTTTCTGGTGAAATCCTCGTTAGCCAACTCAGCAAAATGTGGTGCCTGAACAATGTCAGTTTTATCACCAACAAATAGGAGTTTCACCCGCAATGTGGTACCAATTGAAACAAATCTAACCAAAGTACAGTAGGTTGCTCTCCCGTTTTGCATGGTTTTCTCCCACTCTTTACCTTGGATAGCCCTCAACAATCAATCCCTTTTTCAGAATGCCATTCGTGATCAAACATTAACCAAATCATGGCTAGATGCCGACCCACTTTTGGCAGAAATTGCTTTACCATCCCGAAAAATGCTACATAGTGGGTGCCCCAAACGCTATGTTTGTTGGTCTAATTATAACCCCATCTAACTAGTTCGATAGTTATTGTAGTCATAAACCAACTTAGCTATCTTGGGCCAAAAACAATTCTAGAAATTCAACCTCACCAAAGCCATGAAAACCGTTGACCGCGCTGTTGACAACGACCGTTTCCTGAGCTTTCCACATTGGAGAGAAGAAAAAGGGCCAAGATGAACGGCGGCGCACTAGCCTCGTGACGGAAATCATGAAACATGGCGGAGCAGTGTGCAGTGAACCTTGTCTCGTCTATAGAGGCTATACAGGGCCCCCCAAACGTTATATTTGTTGGTTTATGACCTCCATTACCTATAGTATCCTATAGTTATATCCTCCATAAGCCTAGAAAAACCAAGTTACAAGCCAACTAGCTTGGCTGATTACCAATTGGACTGTGATAATCCCTAAGATACTGGATAATCTAATCTCCGAACTAACCATCAACCAGTATGATCCTTTTGGTTGGTTACATTAAATCACCATGAAATCCCATGAAATCGAAACAGACGTCCATGAAATCACCATTCAACATCTGAAAATTACCATAAATTCCATGAAAAATCACCCTAAAATTACCATAACTTCCATATCTTCCATAAAATTACTATTAAATCACCATTAAATCACCATAAATTCCCACCACCCAAGAGCTAGGCAGCTAGGCTATGCTTCGATCCGATGATCTACCCGGAATTTGGATGACCCAATACCCTCCTGCAATCTGGCAGTGGGAAATCCCTCACTTACATGTATGTATATAGAATGTATACATATATACCTATGTAAACTGTGTATATTCTAATATAATACTATAATAAATATATAATATAATATAATATAATATAATATAATACTATAATAAATATATAATATAATATAATATAATATAATAATATAATATAATATAATATAATATAGTACAATATAATATAATATAATATAATATAGTACAATATAATATAATATAATATAATATAGTACAATATAATATAATATAATATATTTTAATATAATATAGTACAATATAATATAATATAATATAATATAGTAAAATACAATATAATATAATATAATATATGAAATATATATGATATATAAAATAATATATATATAATATATACATAATATAATATAATAAATATAATATATATATATATAATAATATATATAATATATATTATATATTTTATATATAATATATTATATATATAAATATATATAATATATAATATATATAATATATAATATATATAATATATAATATATAATATATAATATTCAATATATAATATTCAATATATAATATTCAATATATAATAACATTAATTTATAATATATAATATATAATATATAAAACATAATATATAATATAAAATATATAATATATAATATATAATATATATTATATATATTATACATTTTATATATAATATTATATATATAATATAATATAATATAATATAACATAATATGATATAATATCCTGGAGTAGATAGAATATAACATACTGTGGATGCTTGCGAAATCCTGCACCAAGAAATCCCCTTACAATCCCATTAACTCCCAACCATCCACAGTAGACGAGCTTTCACACCTATATATCATCATCCTGGTGAAACCTATGTAGAATCATCCTGGAGTAGATAGAATATAACATAGACGGATGTTTATAATCATAGTTATAATCCTTCTGGGATGTAGTAAATCTAATATAGAATCAATATATATATATATAAATTTCTTTGCTCTATATATATATAATATGTTCAAACATATTCATGTTTCCTCTATCCTAGGATGTTTAAAACGCGGATATGGATGAAATTTCTTTAGCAGCACCATGGAGGCGTTTTTTCGAAGCGCACCTGCACTCGGCCTTCACAAAAAAATGTCACACAAAACCTGCCATGCGCAGGCCACAATGCCATTGGCATATGATGGCTATTTATAAATATAATATTATAACACCAATATTTACGGTTTATGATACATGTAAGTATTTTTTTCATTGGTTTATAAACCAATTTATAACTGGGGGGCCCATCGTAATTGATATTATGGTTGATTGTGGTTGTTAATGTGACTACTATCATTGTTGTTATTATTCAATATTCATGGATTGTATTTAAATGCGTTGAATGTCCGTATTGTTGAAATGCCATTGTAATATCACTGGTCCATTTCACGTACCTGATTTATTGGAGGTACCTACCAGATGTCAGGTCTATGTAAGGTGTATGTAGGGGGATATACCCTCAATTTCTATGGCTATGGTACAGTCCCTCGATTTTACGTACCTGAAATGACTCTCAAATATGGTTCTTCAATATGTTTAATGGATATTGTTGGTATTTAATGATTGTATTCTTGGCTATCAAATAGGAATACTGAAGGACAATCACCAATTCATGCGATCCTAAAGCCAATTTACACAATCCTGAAGTTTTGGTTCATGAAACTAGGTAGACCCGGTATACCACTTTCTTGGTTCATGATTCTTGGTATGGCCCAATTTTATGTTTGAAAATCGGGGATGGCTATGTTTTTGAATACCCCCTCGGTATAGTTGGGCATCATGGATGGTTTCTTATTGGGTTTACCTCATTTTATCACTATATATGTACAGTATGTGTGTATATATACATATATTATACACATACACACACACATATATATATATAAATGGCTGGCAAGTGGTTGTAACCCCTTGAAACAAGGAAATGTTGGGACAAAATCCAGTTGCCAACCGTGAATCCTCACTTTGGGGACCATTCCAGAGTGCTGCAGTGAAAAATCAACATTGTTCATCGATAAAAACCAGGAAGCAAATGGGCCATGGCTTCCAGTTTGCACACTGCAGGCGTTTACTGCAGGCGTTTCAGCTTCAAGCCCGGGGCATCATTCCGTCCCTAAGTCTGGCAGCTGGAAAACACAAGCTTCAAGTGACACAACTGCAGCAGTTGGTGTTTTTGTATTCTTATGCTCATATCATTAATATCCTACCAATATCCCATGGTTATCCCCAAACTATTACGTAGGCTTTTCCATGTTATGGTTTTCCTGCGGATATTAACAGTTAATAAGTACCATTAAATAAGTGGATTATTTAAGAACTATAATAATTATCCCCAGTTATAACTCCAGTAAATGGGATAAGAAATCACCGCCAAAAAAAAACATGGCAGGGCGACTCTAAAAACAAGGCACCAACCAGGTGATAGACATCCATCCCTCGGCTGGCGCGTGGCGAGGCTCAAGCCTATGGTTTGGGTTAAGTGAAAATTTGCAGGACAGCCCCATATTTAATGGGGAAACGTACTGTATGGTTTCCTGTAGATTTTCCCTTCAACCAATCCATTGATCAAAAAAAAGCAGATTCTGTTCATGTTTATATATGCCATATGCGAACCATAGTGCTGGTATATGAAAACTTAGAAAACTGGGTGTTTTTGGACTTTTGGGGCAGTTTTGTTGGTTTTGATATTCCAGCACCATGGTCTTCGCTAATATGGGTAGTAACTTGTTCATCCAATAACTTTGGGGTTTGACATATTTTGACCCTAGGCCCTACTCATGTTGTGCGTTTCGGATCCTCTCGGTCGATAAAACACGGCGCCTGTGTAGTTGTAGAGCCGAAATTGAACTCCCACCCTACTTCACACCGGCAAGTGAACATAAGAATGTTCCAGCTACTGAAAAATACAATCATCATCATCATCATCATCATCATCATCATGAACCAAAAAATATACATAAATATCCCAAAATAATGGGCTTCTACATTACTTTACATCAAAACATGTGTAAAAAATGACATCATTTATCCCAGAAACATGAAAAGACACCTACCCTCTTGGTAAATTAACATTTTACCATGGGAAAAATCACCATTTTACCATGGGAAATCACAATTGTTCATGGGAAAACTCACTGGAAATGATGGGTTTCCACACCCCAAATCGAGCCCCTGGGAGGTCCCTGCGGCCCACAGTGAGTTCCACCAGATCGCGCACGTCTTCTCGGAAGAGTTCGAAGCGTTTCACCTACCGAGTGACTCGCGCCTAGGCACCAACCAAAACATGATGGTTTATATAGTGGTGCATAAATATACATAAATTCTATAATATGTATATATATATATATATCATAATATATGTAAGGTGTATATATATAATTATATATATATACACACTTCACTATGTATATATATATAATATACATATATATATATAGTTTATATGGCGCATATGCTATACTTGTATATCTATAAATACACACACTAGTTATCTATCTATATGGCATATATGGTGTGTATACGTATAATGGTGTATACTGTAAAGTGGTGTATACATACTGTTTATGTATGTGAAACAATAAGTTCTTTCCATCTAGATTATGATCACCAATGACTCTTCCTACTGTCTCATTGGTCTGAGCAAATGGGATACACACGACAGCAAGTTAACAGTTAAGATATGGAGATGGAACATCCACCATTTATCTGGGTAAATTATAGTATTTCACTAACCTGAATTAAGGCCTTTCACCTTCATTGAGAGCCCTCACCCTGCCCCAGCCTGAATTAAGGCCATTTGGAGATGATGCCCCGTATACTAACTATGACTATAGTGAGGTCACAGTGAGGCCCTGATGAAATTTACCCAGATTTATAGATGTTCTAGATCATCCCCTGTGGAACCCGCGTACTTGCCATATCTATGTTAACTTACAGGAGGGTAGAAATCAGAAACAACGGGATACATCCCTGGCACTTCACGGACCACCATCTATCATGTCATGCATGTCATCACGTCCGACAGGGTGGTGCCCCAGTTCGTTAGCTAAGTTGGTGCCAATAAGTCCAATAAATATATGATTTATAGGTGATATACCGAACTAGTTAATGGGATTATAAAACCATTTATAACTGCGGGGGGCACCACTATGGACATTATTTTCAACCATTCTTGCTATTTGCTAGTTTTAACCTCCATAAGAAAAGGCCCAGCAGAATCATCATCCCAAAAACCAACGACCAATGTTTTGTTTGGTTAGCTTTCTCCTCTTTCTGCCAGTAGGTCATGGGTCACAATGGAGTACCTCCAACTACAACCCACTCCTATAGGAATTATCAGCCAACTCACCAAGTGGGTTTCCCTTCGACGTCCTGGAACCACGCTAAGATCAACTGAAAGTTCGACTCGGCCATGAATGGAAGCAGATTGGAAACACCCAACTCCCAGAATTCGTACATTTTCATACATTCTCCTTCTGAAAAATTGCCATTTGGAGGGACTACACCATTTTTCCAGCAAAGTTGTGGCAGAGGCTTCTGCAACGCCTGCATCTCGAGGCGCAACATCTCCCTTTCGAGACGCTGATCCTGGTCGAACTTGTAGCTCTCGCGGTTGTAGGAGAACAATTCCTCGTGGCGGCGTGGCATCTCTCTGTGAGAACGGTGGTTCGATCAGAAATTGACTGCTGGATGAGGACAAAGTGTGGTATATCATTACTCTGTTACTTACATTGTGAAAAGTGTGGTATATCTAATCAAATTTCACAACTATGTCATACGGATTCATGGTTACTTCAGTGGTTCTTTTTTTCACTGCACCCGCCCATGGCTAGGTGCGGGACAGCCAGAGATGAAGAAATTCTGGGGAACGTTTGGGGCGAATGTATGTGTCAATGGATGTTTTCAATGTGTGGCTGCCGTTGGATAGCTAAGTTGGTTTATAACTCCAATAAGTCTGGTACATTCTGGTACTATATATTATGGTATATATGAGATGTAACCTTTTGCATTCATGGGGTTTACAAATCAACGTATAACTAGGGGGGCCACATTCTATGGATGTTCCCTTTGGAAAATGATCTATGTTTATGTCATCTGAGGACATATTAGGGAGCCATATGATTCATAGCTGCACCACATGTGGGGGCTGGTAAGGATCCTTTTTGCGCCTTAGGATGCGCAAATTTAAATCTAATGTGTTCAATATGTATATATATATATATACACATCAATTTTTTGGCCCGCGTTTGATAGCTAAGTTAGTTTATAGTTACAATAACTCGGGTTTGTGGGGATATACAGTATCTACAGTTAGATGGGGTTATAAACCAATAAACCAACTTATAACATCTTATAACTCAGGAGCCTCACTATGGTGTTTCACATCCCATGATGTCTCACAAGACCATCTGTGGAGTAACCCTGATAATCCACTCGAAAAAACTGGGGATTTCTTGCGAAAATACCATGAATTGGACAAATCATCTACCAATTCGCCGTATCAATGTGAGGGTTACATCTCATCAATCGTTCATAACTCTTCATAACTGTTTCTTATCAATGGCCTCACGCCTCATCGACAAAGGGCAAACATCATCTGGTTGGTGGTGCAATCACCATCTTGAAAAATCATGGAGTTCGTCAATGGGGTTGGGATAACATCCCATATCTGAAATGGAAGTCATAAAAGTCATGTTTGAAACCACCAACCAGGATAGTCCTGGCAAACATGTCACCCTCTGGTAAACTAACAGAAAACTATGGAACATCACCATCTTATAGCTGGGTAAATCAACTATTTCTATGGCCTTCATGAATATCATCACCAGTTATGATATACCATTTATAATGCTTATACAGTATATAAATCATGATAAAATCCCCAAAAAAAATCCCGTGGAAAATGTGATTTTCATCCCTATAAAAAGTTGCTGGTTCCAGTCACCACCAACCAGATCATCCCAGTGTCCCATCTCCTTGGCTCCGAGGCCAATGGCCGCAAGGATTTCCACCATGACGATGGGGCACCGAAGGGCACCTGCCGTGCCCGGAACTAACGAACGAGTTAGAAAAAAGGGGATTTCACCGGGGAAAGTTGAGGTCTAACTATGTCTAACTCAGAAAAATAGATGGTTTTATCATGTCTTATAATGTTTTATAGCTAATTGATATCAAAGTTCGTAACCATAGCTCGAAGAACTGTTGGGCTTGTGGTGGATATATCATGATATATCTATAGTTAGCTGGGTTTATAAACCAACCTTGTAATTGGTGGGCACCTTCGATGGAAGCGGGAAACTGTTGAATTTTTACTGTCCATGGATTTCAGGTATAATACCCATATGCTCCATGTATGGCATATTTACCAACACGTGCCCCAAAAAACACCCAAATGTAGGTAAACATACCATACATTGAGAAAGGCTGATCCATTTTGGGGATAAAAACTTGCCAAAGTCTCAGCGTTTCGCGAACTGGAATCTCTGGTTTCACCAAGAAACCTGAGGTTTGCATTCTGCACTTGTTCAATATCATTGTCTGCAACTTTCTCCTCAAAGTCAGTCTAGAAAGGAAAGAACACCTGCTACCAATCTTTCAAAGTTAACACAGAACATCAAGGTGTCTGAAAACTGACACAGAACATCGGCTTGTCTGACCATGCTAATTTGCATTCTTGTGCTTGTCATACAACTAGCAGTTTCCGTGAACAGAATGTCACAAAACCGCAAAGAATTGGATCAGCCATCAAACTGAGCACACTATGGAGAATTGCCAAGTACCTTGAAAGTATTTTAATGTCTCCACTTCTCAACTTGCTACAAACCTTGACCCCTTAGATCAGTTCTCTTGCCCATTGAAAAAAAACTATGGTTGTAATCTGCGCCTCTGGAACGTGGTTCAGCGCAAGCCAGATGGTGGCCGGAGGCTTTTCATAGATGTTCTTTGCTGGGACACAACGCAAGGTCTGACATTTCAAGCAATTTGTTCTCATGATATTTTAATGTTCGGATACTTTGGTATAAACCCTCACTCAATAAAAGATATAAAAAAACTGGGGAAATGCATTGCGGCCGACTGACTAGTGTGTTATGGTAGACCCAATAGTGGACCCCCAACTTTCCACGTTTACAATCACCGCAACTGCAAATGTTGTTCTGGTATGGTTTTGGTTTAGTATCAAGGAACCACGTTATGTGCCACACTGGAAGGGTGCTCCAATAGATGAAAAGATAATTCCTAAGACAACCGATGGCTGTGGTACGTTCTTCGTCATCGCCTGCCCCATTGAGATGTTGTTCAATTTTGGAGTACCCTCGGGGAAACTAACACTTTGCGAACTGGAAAATAACCATTTTTTAAGTTCGGTAAATCAACTCGATTTTCATCCATTTTCAATAGCAAACTGTAAGAGTCATTACCAGAGGGTATCCCCATTGATCCCCATCGAGATGGGGTCTCTGTGAATGGTTTCAGCGCTGTCAACTTCGCCTCTTGTAATGAAAAAACCTAGCTACGAAAAAAAAAAAAAAACATTTGAACACGGTAAATCATCCCACTAAATTAACTACATGGGCATCAGTGGGGCCATGGCTTCCAGTTCACAACCGGTGAATCATCCCACACATCCTTTTTGGCAAGCGAAGGTCCATCAACCAGGTCCGTACCTGCGACGACTCTGCTGTTTGATCCATGTTGATCCCTTATGAAAATCGTCAAAAACTGCAGGTAATCGCGATGTTGAGTCAAATGAAAAAACAAAGGAACATATTGGGACATGGACACTTCAAACATAGTGAGATTACAACTCTGAATTTGTTGGTTGTAAGGTTGATACACCCACCTAAACTATGCCTACATAGTGGGGCCACATAAAACCAACAGTTGTTGAGTGAACAAGACTAAAGAGCAGCTATCAAACGGGCCCCAACTTTTTGGATTGTAAATATCATATCATGTTAGTTGTATATCCCAGTAATATCCCATTCGATCCCCGTTTCTAATGGTTAGATTCCCATACTATATCTCATGATATCCCCATAATGCCAATGATATTTCATTAAGACACTAAAGCAAATTAAGTCACCCATTAAATCATGAATATTGATTGATAAATATAAATTCAGCCAAATGGTTCTTAAAAATATTTGATATGAACCAGAAATAATTAGGCCACCATTAAATTACACTAAATGATTGATTATTATTCTGGTTGGTGTTGCAATAACCAAAAATATGAGTTCGTCAATGGGAAGGATGACATCCCATATATGAAATGGAAAAAAAAAAACGTGTTTGAAACCACCAACCAGAATTCATGCTTTCTTCATATTTACTCCATCTCGGAAGAGTTTTCAACACATGAACGCGTCCGTTTCCAGGGTGAAACATCCCATGATCCAACAAGCCACCCATTAAATCATTAGGCCACATTAAGCCACCCATGATTACAATATTGTTCATATTGTAATACATAGTTTACCATATAATATTCCCATATGTAACATGTTACACTAAATCACTAATATTAGTGTATAATCTACATGCTAATTACACTAAGTCATAGTGCTGCTTACATATCCCATTAAATCATTATTATGATAAATAATTACCATTATTCACACATAATAGGGATGATAACCATCTTATCTTCCCATTTAATTATTACTGCTTACATATCCCAATATTATTGATGATATGAAATAACCCACCAAGTAAATATCCCAAGTATTATCAATGATTGTCATAATCTCTATAGTATCATGATCACCTATAGATGACCGTTATATACCCCTTGATGATTATATCATCCCTATTATCATCACCTACCAGGTTATCATCCCTATATTATATGGTGGTAAATATCCCTATAATTTATAATGTTATATATATATATACGGTATATCTGGTGATCATAGTTGCTATAAATACCCTTATAATATATAATATCCCTATCAAATCTGGTGATATAATGTGATATTATCTCAAAGATTGTCATAATATCAATACGGATGATCATATGACTGTTCAAATCCCTATATTATCGTAAATCATTATCACATCCCAAAACCATACTTGGTAAAATCCCAAGAATTATATGGTAAAAATACATAGTATGATCTGTTCAAATCCCTATATCCATATGGTAAATATGAAGAGAAATCATCCATCGAGATCCACATGATGTCCAGCCTGAAATTCAGCCCAAGAAGTCAACGTGAAATCACCATGAAATCACCGGTCACCAAATAAATTCCCATGTGATGGTAAGTTTAAATATCATACATATATCTCATGATAGTAATCAAATATATCTATAATATACTTAAAAATCATATATCTAATATAATACCCGGTATCCTCTGTTTATTTAACATGGCCATGGAAAATTGCCCATGGAAATAAATGGTTTACCGAACTTAAAAATGGTGGATCTTTCCACGGCGAACTGTTAAATAACCAGATGGTTAATCCCATTAAATCCCATTAAACCACCATCAAAAGTCTTTAAACCACCATTTTCCTATGGTTTTCCTATGGTTTTCTACGGTAAAGATGTAAATGTTCCACCCAGCGACTCACCGGGCCCCAAAATTTAGCTGCCTTGGCGTGCTGCCACCAAGGCTTCGACGCTACGATCCAGGGCCTGGATTGGGCGTGGTGAGCAAAGTGTCATGGCTTCATGGTGTCTTGTGTATATGCACAAGTATATATATATATATATATGTATATATATACAATGTGAGGCCCCCAAGATAGCTAAGTTGGTGAACATAACTCCAATAACTATGGTTGATGGTACGCAAATAACTATAGTTTCTGGGGCTTAAAAACCAACTTATAACTGGGGGGCCTCACATTGTACATATATATATATGATATGTATATACCATTAATAAATAGTCATATGATTTTTACCAGGTCAAATAGTCGTAGACCCAACAGTAGACCTCCATTTCTGGTTGGTAGTTTTAATCATCTTGAAAAATATGAAAGTCAATGGGAAGGATTGTCGCATATATTATGGAGAATAAAAAATGTTTGAAACCACCAACCATCATATATATATACATATCATTAATACATATATAAAACAGATAAATTAAAAAGCATGTAACATAATAAAATGATATAGTATATTAAACTATATTATATTATGTATCATATTTCATGTGTATATCGATGATCAAATAATATATTGTATTTGATATTACAGTATATTATAAAATATGATATGACATTATGTTATATTACATATAATAAAAAATGACTAGATAATAAAGAACACACTACAATATAAGTATAATATAGAAAAATATTGCCATAAAATAAACTACAATATCATATCAAGTCTGTTCATATCATGTCATATCAAATCAAAACATATCACTTCACATCATAACATGCCATATATCATATTTATATATATATACATATTATCATATGTTTGTATCTTCGCACAATGTCACCCATTAAATCCCATCGAATCCCAAGAAAATCGCGTGAGTTTTCTCCCACCTCCTGACAGGATCCAATGTTCACCTGCCAGCCTTTGTGTCCTGGTCAAAATCAGCGGTGAAACCTGGGGATTTAGATCTGGCTAATAGGGGATGAGCCTCCAGGAAACTAACTTTTTTGCTATGGAAAATCACCAGTTCTTCAGCAAATCATCTACACATGGGCCATGTTCCATAGCTAGTTGGTGGTTGAGCCCTACCCCTTCTGAAAAATCATTGAGTGAAAGTCAGTTGGGATGATGACATTCCCAATATGATGGGAAAGTCATAAAAGTCCATGGTTCCAAACCACCAACCAGACTATATCATATATCCCAATTATAATCCATTGTATATCCCAATGAAACTTCGCAATCATCATGTATATGTTTTTGTTGACCTTTTCTACAGGGCTTGTTTACCCACGGATTTTACTCGGACATGATGATGAACTGGTTGGTGGTCTATGGCCATCTCCCAAGAATATTACTATAGCCATCTCAACCAATCATCGCCTTTCTATAATTGAACACAATACAATGTGGGGCTCCCGTTCGATAGCCGAGTTGGTGAACATAACTACAATAACTAGGATCTATCGGGGGACATATCTAAACCTAGATGTGGTTATAAACCGACAAACCATTATGTAAATACTTGAAACATCTTGAACCCCCCCAAGCAGTTAATCAATGGAGCCATATCCATTCGTTCCTAAGATTGGCTATATGGGCGGAATGCGGTCACTACAGCCATGTCAGTTTGAGGGGATCAAAATCAGTGACCCCCAATTTCGAGATGCCTTTTATTTAAAATCTCAACTGGTTGGTGGTTTCATCCCCTCTGAAAAATATTAGCCAATTGGAAGGATTATCCCATATACTATGGAAAAATTAAAAATGTTCCAAACCACCAACCAGTCAATATTTTATAAAGAATTCATGTCAATTGGGTTTCATGGCAATAAACATGGCAATAAAAAAAAGGCAATTTAATATGGGTCATCCCCAAATAATATGGATGCCGATGTTCATCAAATCTGGGTCCTTCGGGTCCACCGGCCCTGCAGGCCCCTAAAATCCGAAAAGCCGGACCTACGCTGACAAGATCTGCAAACGGCGGCTCCAAGACATCCTGGTGGAAAAATCGAAGGAAGGAATCACTTTCTAACCGTACCCTCTGGTAAACATACAAAGAGCTATTGAAAATGGCCCAGTCGAAATAGTGAGTTGTCCCATGCAAAATGGTGATTTTCCATAGTTATGTTAGTTTACCAGAGGGTAATTCATATGACTACTATGATAACTATTATAAGAATAAATAATCCCCCACTATACCCGCGAACCATGGTGCTGGAATATAAAGACCAACATTTGCCCTTATCCAAAATCACCCAGTTTTGAAGGTAAATATACCAGCACCGTGGAACATATGGGTAATGACTTCCGTCGAAAAGTTGGTTAAACATGATGAAGATATCTTCACACGTGGCTATTTTTGTCACATTTGATGATTTTTTCAGCTTCTGCAAGACTTCCAAGGTGTCAAAGACCACTTCATGCATATTTCATAGCGCTTTGCGGCTTAAGACACGTGGGACTTCTCTTCCCGATCAAATGATCATGATCCTGACTCGGGCGGATTGAGGATGGAAGTGGAAGCATCTCGTTTTTCGCAGTGATCCTAGTTTTTCATCACGCATAGAATTATATCATCATACCGGCACAATAGTCTTTCTTGAACTCATACAAGACCTTCCCTAAGGAAAGCGGCTATTGCAGGAACAAACGCAAAGATTGGTAGTACATGACAATGATTGTTGGTTGCTCGCTCGTCAATTTGCTGATGTTGCTTAGTTCAAAACAGTTCGAGCCGTATAGCACAGAGAAAGGAATCACAGTTATCACTATCACAGTTTTCATACAAAAATGAAATGAGAATTACTTTCTTCAAGTGATCCCCACCCTGACACACCATTCTGACATAGTTTCTGAATCTTTCTGACATACCATCTGAAAGTATATCCCTTTCTATTGAAATCCCATGAAATATTGATATCATTTGGTATCCACTACTGGGGTTTCTGAAATCATGGGGGATCCCCAGTCATCACCATGGCTATACAAATGATCGAATAGGACGAATAGATAACGAGTGATTCTCCCATGACTTGGGACATAAAAATCTCCCTATTGATATTACCCTCCGATAAACATACAAAAAGCTATTGAACATGGCCCATTTAGTTCGTTGATTTACCGAAAATGCTGATGTCCGATAGTTATGTAAACGTTTACCAGAGGGTAATCAAATCATATTGGCATACTATATGTCCATTCATATCCCATTGTATTGATATCATGTGGCATCCCATTAGTCTCTATAATCAATCCATGAATATTCCATGAATGGGATACCCTCTGGTCAACTTGATAAAGATATATCCATTATTTGCACATATATATATATATATGTGTGTGTGTATTGTTAATCTATTAAGTCTCTATGATTATCCATGTTTACTTTATTAACCCACCAATATCAATATCTCAGTTGCATCCCAGTTCATTGAATTATACCAGAATTAGATTCCAGTGATTATTAATTACGTTCATTGTCATGTGATATATTTACATTGATATCCCATTGATTCCATTGAACCTTCCCATGCATTTCCATGATATGTCCATGATATTGATATCCCATTAAATACATATATATATATCACTTGAAATCAGTTGATATCTCACTACTATTTATTAGTTTGCAAACTATCTCTATTGATTATCCATTCATGCATTAGTACCAATTAATATCCATTATTAGATACTGTATCTCATGGCTCGCAGTATTATTAGTATTTATACTATCCCATGTCTCTTCCCATGATTATGATTATCAATTATCATTATGATCCATGATTAATCATCAATGAATCACTAAATATCAAATTATCTATTGATTAATATTAATGATTATTGTCATTGTTATTATTAATTATCCATCCCATCAATCAGTGATAGTTACCATGGATCATAATCACCGTTATTATTCCCATTGTTGCCAGATCATTATTATGATTATGGAATATCATGATTATCCATGATTAATTATTAATTATCATCTCTACTATAACTATAATTATCATCATTATTAGTTATAGTATAATTATTATCAGTGTTATTTATTGCCCATTATCATAATTTCCTAATCCAATATGAATTAATTATCCCGTTGTTAGTATTAATCATCATTAATAATATCCCGATAATAACATTAATAAGTATTATTAACGTTTTTTGATTATGGTGGATTCATTATCATGGATTATGATCTGTTTATTAAAAAATGATTTATGAATTGATCAGTTCCATTATTATTATTATTATTACTAGTATTATCATTTAGTCCCATTATTGATTTATTATTTTAAAATTACCATTATTTCCATTAATTGATCCTAGATTTCTATCACTTATCCCACACCAATCCCATGAATCTCTAATCGGAATCTGTCCTCCGAGAGCCGCGTGAAGGTTCCGAAGCCTTGCGCCACGTCCTCCGCCCAGCAGGGTGCCTGGCGGCGCCATAGCGTTCAGTTGCCCTGATTAAGTGGTTGAATTCTATGGTTTATGGTAGATATAACTATAGTATTCATGGGGGTTAAAATGGCTTATAAACCAACTTATAGCTGGGGGACCCCATCCTGTAGGTTTGTTACTAGTAATAGGGAAAACCATAAGGGAAATCATGGAAGTTTGTAAAAAAAAATGGCATATTGTAGGAAATCATTGAGATTTCTTCGGATTTTAATGCAATTCTATGGTGATGTTCATGGGATTTTCACCAGCAACAAAAAAGGGATATTAGATTTTTTTCCACCATGTTTTCCGTGCAAAATCTTCGGTGAAGCCTGTAGATGTTCCTGTCATGAAAAAAATCTGCTATTTATCACCTTCCCGAAAACAGTGCCAATCTTAGATGATTTATGATTTATGATGTATAGATGATTTATGATCATTGCCAATCTTAGATACCCTGCAAAAAATGAGTTTTTTTGCTGGTGAACGTGGATATTCCCATTGATACCAAAAGACTAAAGGGTTAAAGTACCCATCTAAGATTGATCTAGAAAAATACACATATTAATCAGTGTCAATTCTGTAATTCAAAGCGTGCAATCAGCGTAGACCGTCCATGAGACCGCTCTTGCAGATCACGGACGAGAATCTGAAAGCATCCATTTTGG
>CAMXCT020006518.1:0-2500 GCA_947184155.2 Cladocopium goreaui
TAGTTCGTCCTTCAGGGCCATGGTGTTTTCCCGTCCGGCAGCGCCGATTTTCTGTTCTGTTTCTAGGGTTTCAGAAGCAACGTTAGAGACTTTTTTGGTGGGATTCTCGGACTAGTTCGTCCTTCAGGGCCATGGTGTTTCCCCGTCTGGCAGCGCCGATTTTCTGTTCTGTTTCTATAGGGTTTCAGAAGCAACGTTAGAGACTTTTTTGGCGGGATTCTCGGACTATAGTTCGTCCTTCAGGGCCATGGTGTTTCCCCGTCCGGCAGCGCCGATTTTCTGAAACCCTAGAAACAGAACAGAAAATCAGCGCTGCCGGATGGGGAAACACCATGGCCCTGAAGGACGAACTATAGCGAGAATCCCACCAAAAAAGTCTCTAACGTTGCTTCTGAAACCCTAGAAACAGAACAGAAAATCGGCGCTACCGGACGGGGAAACACCATGGCCCTGAAGGACGAACTATAGTCCGAGAATCCCAAAAAAGTTTCAAACGTTGCTTCTGACACCCTAGAAACAGACCAGAAAATCGGCGCTGCCGGACGGGGAAACACCATGGCCCTGAAGGACGAACTAGTCCGAGAATCCCACCAAAAAACTCTTTAACGTTGCTTCTGACACCCTAGAAACAGAACAGAAAATTGGCGCTGCCGGACGGGGAAACACTATGGCCCTGAAGGACGAACTAGTCCGAGAATCCCACCAAAAAAGTCTCTAACGTTGCTTCTGAAACCCTAGAAACAGAACAGAAAATCGGCGCTGCCGGACGGGGAAACACCATGGCCCTGAAGGACGAACTAGTCCGAGAATCCCACCAAAAAAGTCTTAACGTTGCTTCTGAAACCCTAGAAACAGAACAGAAAATCGGCGCTGCCGGATGGGGAAACACCATGGCCCTGAAGGACGAACTAGTCCGAGAAGCCCACCAAAAAAGTCTCTAACGTTGCTTCTGAAACCCTAGAAACAGAACAGAAAATCGGCGCTGCCGGATGGGGAAACACCATGGCCCTGAAGGACGAACTAGTCCGAGAATCCCACCAAAAAAGTCTCTAACGTTGCTTCTGAAACCCTAGAAACAGAACAGAAAATCAGCGCTTGGTGTTTCCCCATCCGGCAGCGCCGATTTTCTGTTCTGCTTCTAGGGTGTCAGAAGCAACGTTAAAGAGTTTTTTGGCGGGATTCTCGGACTAGCTCGTCCTTCAGGGCCATGGTGTTTCCCCGTCCGGCAGCGCTGATTTTCTGTTCTGTTTCTAGGGTTTCAGAAGCAACGTTAGAGACTTTTTTTGGTGGGATTCTCGGACTATATCGTCCTTCAGGGCCATGGTGTTTCCCCGTCCGGCAGCGCCGATTTTCTGTTCTCGGTGTTTCCCATGGTCCGCTGCATTTGCGTCAACATATACCCATCAACCAACAGGGGTAACTTGGGTCAATGAAGCCAACCAAGTGGTGCATCCAAAGTAAACAATAAATGCATGCAGATAAAATTATGGGACCATGTTGGACCCACGAAAATCTCCAGACCTGGGGAGTCTCAGAACTATGGATTTTAAATGTTACCCTCTAGTAATTTGTCACATAGCTATTGAAAATGGCCATAGGGCCTGATGAAACAAAGCAGAAGCAGTACAAAACATCACATATATTTAATTCAAACATATCAAATATATTTCATACAAATCTACATATGTAAAAGACGAAAGCCTGAAAGTGCGAAGCACCGAAGAATCTTTATGAACATTGAGTTTGCTTACATGACCACATGACCATTCTTCCGGGGTCGGCGGCAGGGGCGGCAGCCCTTCTATAGTATTGCATCTTTGTATGTATGTATGTATGTATATATATATATAAATCTTATTTTCCGTATATCTTCATGTTTTCCCCATGGTATTTCTGAACATGACAAGCACCACAAAGCTTGACCTTGCTGCTCAAATTCATTGTGTGTCCAATGTTCCCAACACCAACCACTGTCAGGATGCGAGGTACGACACCTGGTCTTCTGTGCGTGCCGAGGCACCGATTTCTAGCCTCAATGTGGATGAGCGCCAATCTGAAATAACAATCACACAGATTATAGATAATCATGGTTCTGTATAATATATATATATGTATATAATGGCCGCAGCAGCACATGCTTCGAGCCAAAAATATGTATATACAAATAGATTACAGATGATAGATAAGTACGGTTAAGTATTTTTATCTCATTATAAATCATAAGTATCAGACATGGTTTTCTGCTACTAAGACTGTAAATTTTGTTGTAGCATTTGCACCAACTTCCAGAAGAATAGATTTGAGGAAGGTTATGAAGGCTTGCGGTGAAACAATGCAGTGAAACAATGCTGTGAAGTGATGAATTTCTTCTATGACTGGTATCACTAGTTGGATCTGGGTTTTGGACGGGCACTTCCCAAAACTGGCTGCCACTAGTGATGTGATGTGTGATGCAGTGATGTATGTGATTTCACGCCTTTCCCCAGATCGAGTCTCCCCC
>CAMXCT020006518.1:7500-12727 GCA_947184155.2 Cladocopium goreaui
GGAAATCGCCATTGGCATCAAAATCGCACCTCCCCGGGGGCCATAAGGGGTGGGTATTTAACAACACATATAATCGAAAATGATCGTTCTACCATGTCAAATCCACAACTAATATGATTGGAAAATGAAATTGATCACACTGACCCTTATCTAAATAAAAATGACTAGAATTATGATTATGAACCATTACGAACCATTGTTAATTTCATAAAAATCGTTTATTGATCCCAATCAAATGGCTTGTCTCATCCCAATGAATGTTTTAATCATTGAAATGCCCACTTAGTTCTGGTAGTACTGGGATTTCTCAGCCACTCATGTCTCATTGAAGTCAACTCGCAACCACGACCATCGCAGGCATGGCACCAAAGGCCCCAGGAAGCACATGACTCCAAAGAGACGTGCGGCCATCTGCGGAATCCCAAAAAAATGGTGACAAAACACTGGGGGAATCTTGAATGGAAGCTTGATGTGGATATTTGATTTTCATATTTCATTTCTATTCCATGTCTATTACCCTCTGGTAAACTAACATAACTATGGAAAATCACAATTTTTAATGGGAAAACTCACTATAAATGGCAATTTTCAATAGCTATGTTAAATTACCAGAGGGTATTTGGGCAAGGATCAAAAACTGAAGGCCATGTCAGATCTGTGGGATTATCTTGGTGAGATTTGGCCCTGAATATCTGCGGAATACCGTGCCGGGTTACCCGTCCTCTGATTAACAACCCTGAAAATGTCTAAATATCCATTAAATATTCATCAAATATCCATCAAATATCCATTAAATATACATCAAATATCCATTGAATATACATTAAATATCCATTAAATATCCATTAAATATCTATTAAATACAATCTTTGCCCATCAAATATCCATTAACCCCGCTTTGCAACCCAATAGAAGGTTCCAGGGTTCCGTTCCGGTTTTCAGGGCGGGCTCCAAGAACGGCCCACAACTCTCAAATCCAGAGAGGGAACCCCAACAGTCACTGCTGTTGAGAATTAAATTCCTACTAAAACACCATCTAAATATCCTCTACACCACTAATTAACATAGATGTTGAAAATCCATGGGTACCTTTCAAACAGTACCATATGTACCATGTAACTAACCATAAATACCGTATTTAATACCTCTAACTCCCCAAAAACTGTCTGTCCATTCCTCCATTCCCACCGGTTTCGCGCACCGGCGCCGATGCGGCCGAAGTCCACCGCGTGGCCGTGTCCGCCCGGCGCGGCGCTGGCGCCAAAGGACGGCGCCGGGGCGGGGTGCGACGCTGGCGGTCGGCCTGGGGCTGGTGAAACATGGTGAAACTTTGGAAATAAAATGGAACTATTGGTGAAACATGGTGATAACAATATACTGTATCCCTTAAACATGACGGTTTTACGGGGATGTTGAGTGACAAGATTTTAGGAGCAAAACCAACCGGGGACGTCAACAGGATTTGAATCAGCAATATTCAACCAGACTACATGATCAACATCACAAGTCCCATATCCAGGTTGACATGAAAGTGGTCCTCTGATGGAGCTAGTCATCCCTTTTGATGCTGATTCTGGTTCTCAACTTCTCCCGCATCAAGACATAACTATGGATAGCTATTGGAACCCAAGCTGGGATGGACACATTGACATATTTGGGTATAGTTCAAAATGGGGTACCCTAAAATACTGTGTCAAAACGTGACATTTCCCGTTGCCGTTCGTCAAAATGGGAAGACACAACAGCAAAATGTCACAACAGGAAAAAGCTGAAATATGTATTTATCAATTTCATGGCACCATCACGGCGCCAGTAAAAGACACCATCACGGCATCTTATCAAATTCATGGCACCATCACGGCGCCAGTAAAAGACACCATCACGGCATCTTAGCAATTTCATGGCACCATCACGGCGCCAGTAAAAGACACCATCACGGCATCTTATCAATTTCATGGCACCATCACGGCGCCAGTAAAAGACACCATCACGGCATCTGATCAATTTCATGGCACCATCACGGCGCCGGTAAAAGACACCATGCATCTTATCATTTCATGGCACCATCACGGCGCCAGTAAAAGACACCATCACGGCATCTTATCAATTTCATGGCACCATCACGGCGCCAGTAAGAAGACACCATCACGGCATCTTATCAATTTCATGGCACCATCACGGCGCCAGTAAAAGACACCATCACGGCATCTTATCAATTTCATGGCACCATCACGGCGCCAGTAAGAAGACACCATCACGGCATCTTATCAATTTCATGGCACCATCAAGGCGCCAGTAGAAGACACCATCACGGCATCTTATCAATTTCATGGCGCCATCACGGCGCCAGTAAAAGACACCATCACGGCATCTTATCAATTTCATGGCACCATCACGGCGCCAGTAGAAGACACCATCACGGCATCTTATCAATTTCATGGCACCATCACGGCGCCAGTAGAAGACACCATCACGGCATCTTATCAATTTCATGGCACCATCACGGCGCCAGTAGAAGACACCATCACGGCATCTTATCAATTTCATGGCACCATCACGGCGCCAGTAAGAAGACACCATCACGGCATCTGATCAATTTCATGGCACCATCACGGCGCCAGTTCAGACACCATCACGGCATCTTATCAATTTCATGGCACCATCACGGCGCCAGTAAAAGACACCATCACGGCATCTTATCAATTTCATGGCACCATCACGGCGCCAGTAGAAGACACCATCACGGCATCTTATCAATTTCATGGCACCATCACGGCGCCAGTAGAAGACACCATCACGGCATCTTATCAATTTCATGGCACCATCACGGCGCCAGTAAAAGACACCATCACGGCATCAATTTCATGGCACCATCACGGCGCCAGTAGAAGACACCATCACGGCATCTTATCAATTTCATGGCACCATCACGGCGCCAGTAAAAGACACCATCGCGGCATCTTATCAATTTCATGGCACCATCACGGCGCCAATAAAAGACACCATCACGGCATCTTATCAATTTCATGGCACCATCACGGCGCCAGTAAAAGACACCATCACGGCATCTTATCAATTTCATGGCACCATCACGGCACCAATAAAAGACACCATCACGGCATCTTCTCAGTTTCATGGCACCATCACGGCACCAGTAAAAGACACCATCACGGCATCTTATCAATTTCATGGCACCATCACGGCGCCAGTAGAAGACACCATCACGGCATCTTATCAATTTCATGGCACCATCACGGCCCCAGTAGAAGACACCATCACGGCATCTGATCAATTTCATGGCACCATCACGGCGCCGGTAAAAGACACCATCACGGCATCTTATCAGTTTCATGGCACCATCACGGCGCCAGTAAAAGACACCATCACCGCATCTTATCAATTTCATGGCACCATCAAGGCGCCAGTAAAAGACACCATCACGGCATCTTATCAATTTCATGGCACCATCACGGCGCCAGTAAAAGACACCATCACGGTATCTTATCAATTTCATGGCACCATCACGGAGCCAGTTAAAAGACACATCACGGCATCTTATCAATTTTCATGGCACCATTCACGGCGCCAGTAAAGACAACCATCACGGCATCTTATCAATTTAATGGCACCATCACGGCGCCAGTAAAAGGACACCATCACGGCCATCTATCCAATTTCATGGCACATCACGGCGCCAGTAAAAGACCACCATTTCACGGAATTTATCAATTTCATGGCACCATCACGGAGCAGTAAAACACCATCACGGCATTGATTCACTTTAAGGCACCATCACGGAGCCGGTTAAAAGACCCATCCACGGCATCTTAGCAATTTTCATGGCACATCACGGCGCCAGTTAAAAGACACCATCACGGCATCTTATCAATTTCATGGCACCATCACGGCGCCAGTAAAAGACACCATCACGGCATCTGATCAATTTCATGGCACCATCACGGCGCCAGTAAAAGACACCATCACGGCATCTTATCAATTTCATGGCACCATCACGGCGCCAGTAAAAGACACCATCACGGCATCTTATCAGTTTCATGGCACCATCACGGTGCCAGTAAAAGACACCATCACGGCATCTTATCAATTTCATGGCACCATCACGGCGCCAATAAAAGACACCATCACGGCATCTTATCAGTTTCATGGCACCATCACGGTGCCAGTAAAAGACACCATCACGGCATCTTATGAATTTCATGGCACCATCACGGCGCCAGTAAAAGACACCATCACGGCATCTTATCAATTTCATGGCACCATCACGGCGCCAGCAAAAGACACCATCACGGCATCTTATCAATTTCATGGCACCATCACGGCGCCAGTAAAAGACACCATTGCGGCATCTTATCAATTTCATGGCACCATCACGGCGCCAGTAAAAGACACCATCACGGCATCTGATCAATTTCATGGCACCATCACAAGACACCATCACGGCATCTTATCAATTTCATGGCACCATCACGGCGCCAGTAAAGACACCATCACGGCATCTTATCAATTTCATGGCACCATCACGGCGCCAGTAAAAGACACCATCACGGCATCTTATCAATTTCATGGCACCATCACGGCGCCAGTAAAAGACACCATCACGGCATCTTATCAATTTCATGGCACCATCACGGCGCCAGTAAAAGACACCATCACGGGGGGGGAAACTACCAATTTCATGGCACCATCACGGCGCCAGTAAAAGACACCATCACGGCATCTGATCAATTTCATGGCACCATCACAGCGCCAGTAAAAGACACCATCACGGCATCTTATCAATTTCATGGCACCATCACGGCGCCAGTAAAAGACACCATCACGGCATCTTATCAATTTCATGGCACCATCACGGCGCCAATAAAAGACACCATCGCGGCATCTTATCAATTTCATGGCACCATCATGGCGCCAGTAAAAGACACCATCACGGCATCTTATCAGTTTCATGGCACCATCACGGTGCCAGTAAAAGACACCATCACGGCATCTTATCAATTTCATGGCACCATCACGGCGCCAGTAAAAGACACCATCACGGCATCTTATCAATTTCATGGCACCATCACGGCGCCAGTAAAAGACACCATCACGGTATCTTATCAATTTCATGGCACCATCACGGCGCCAGTAAAAGACACCATCACGGCATCTTATCAGTTTCATGGCACCATCACGGCGCCAGTAAAAGACACCATCACGGCATCTG